>JAUMHB010036560.1:37528-52926 GCA_032359685.1 Pittosporum tobira | reverse complement strand
TGTTTATAAGTAAAAAAGGCCCAGGTATCTGTTTCTGAGCATAAAATGACAGATTTACAGGGGAAATTAACTATACAGACATTGGAATCCTTCATCAAATTATGGAGTTTATATCTATCAATTATAACTAAGAAACAACGTTAGAAGCTCTCCTAGTACCTCTATATCTCTGAGCTGAAGCGCATCATCCACATCAACAGAGGTCAAAGTAGTTCGCTTTGAATGGTGCATGCACTTGATAGACTCCTGCAATAATATTGTATATATGCATATACATACGCGGAATTAATTACAAAATTTTACTAAAAGAAAACTAAATCCGACCCAAAAAGAGTCTCATTTGTAAAATTAAGTTAGCTACCTACCTGCATGATTTCTCGAAGACGGTACTCGACATCGGCGGCGAGAGAGGGGAAAACATCAGGTGACAAATTGTGAATCCCAATGCTTTGTGCTATCACTTCTATGGCTTCTTTTGGCACTGTTACGCTCATCCTCTCTCTTCAGAGCGATCACTTACATTCCAAATTGTATATATGTTCCTTGTTAAAGGTTGGAGCTTTGGAGATTTCCGATGCACTGGATTCTCAAAACTAAATTTACGCAACTAACTATCTCCGACCAGCTCCGTCGTCCGTTTTCTGTTTAAGCCGGTGAAGTAGTGCTAATAATGAAGGGAAATGGAATGAATTTGGGCCGGTATTGGTTTTTTATCAGCCTACTGGGCTCTATGTAGGCCCTGAATCGGTCATATTGTTATTTATAAAGGCCCATGCTTTTAAACTGAAGGTTTGTGTGGTTAGTCCAGTTCGGCTCAAACTTCATCCTCTCTCTCCCCAGTAGAATTAGGACTCAATGTAATTGATTATGTGACCTTGTTTATATTTTATTTTTTAAAAATAAATTATATTTAAAATATTTATTTTAGTTAATTTAAAAAATTATAGATAAAATATAACAGTATGTCAATATTTTCAATTTATTTTAAAAAATTGATCAATAATTATCTTTTTTACCTCATATAGCTTATTCTTAATTAATAGATAAACTAAAAACTATTCTAAAATAAGTTGAGTCAAGTATCACCTATATTTATTGTTTTTATCTGTCTTTTAATTTGAATTCATTTGATTATACATCCACTCAAAATTTAAATTTAAACAAAAAAAGTTTGATTATATGTGGCATAATAAATTTTATTTTACGACATATTTCCTTAAAGTCCTCAAAAGAATAGTAAGTTTGTTTCACACTTATGTGAGACCCAATAAAGATATTAATTTTATTTGTAAAAATTAGACGAACAAAAAACATAGTGCATAAAATTTTAACAAAACTTCCTTAAGTATTACAACATTTTTTAACATTGTTCTCTGCATTACAGTTTTCCAAAAAAAAAAAATAAAAAAAATAGACTTGTCCTCATTACAAAAGTATTTTTTTTTTTTTTTAATTTACTTTTTACCCCCTTTTTCTTTTCCTTTCTTTTATCTGTATTACCACATTCCAACTATACCTGAAACCGGTGAAAGAATTGTTAAATACCAGGATGATCGGATAATGGCATGAGTTTGAGAATGCACATTATTAAACAAACTATTCGTATAAAATATAATCAAATAAATTCATATAATTTTAAATTTAAAAATATTAAAAATCAACTTCGTAAAATCGATAATACTCTTATGTTTTAAAACACTCTTATGTTTTAAAACAAATAGGTCATCAGATAACCCATTAATTTCCCCCAAATTGCCACCCCACAGCGTTGAAAGAAGAATGTAAGGTTCAATTTGTCAAAGAGCTCATATAAGCTCCTTCCTTTGATTCGAGAATAAATAAATACTTTGTTCGTTGCCCAGTTAAACTGGCCTATATATGTGTAATTTATACATCGTTTCATAAGCATAGCAAGCAAATCAAAAAAGAAAAAAGATGACGAAAAAGAAGCTTCAAAACAGCAAGCAGGATAGGGAAGATGGTTAACAGTGCACAAAAGACACACCAAGGCACACAGATGCAATCAAATTATGCAATCAAGTTTTGAGTTTGTTGCAGTTTGTCTTATAAATATTTAACCAGTAACCATATTGCCACAACCAGAGCAACAATTCCGATAACTGATAACAGTAGGCACATGCAGGAGCAACCACCCTTGGTGCGCTTATTCAGGATAGCCAGGTTTCTCTGTACACGCTGTAATTATAGATGGAAAAACATGAAGGAAAAAAAAAAATGTAAATAAAATAGAACCAACCGGAAGATATGAAGCAGTAAAGTTAAATATATAAAATCATGAGTCAAGTAGATATCACTATTTTTTGGGGCAACTAATCCCAGCAACACCCATACGTAAAACCAACTACAATCTTATGAAGAACACCTTATACCAAAGTTTAGTTAATAATAGCAGAAAAATATGCTCGACTTCATAACCATTTTAACTTGTTTACATGATAGAAGGAATCTAATCCCCCTGTTGTTTACTCTTTCAAATTCAACCTGGTGAATTACAAGATAAATGTTAATGCATATATCAAGTGCTTCGGTTTTTGATAAAATGGATCTAAAACTACCAAAATATAGTGCAAGATAATTTCTTCCTGCAGCAGATCAACCTCACCATCAAGAAATTAATGCAGAAATCCCAACTTCATCTATGAGGGATTCGCTGAAAAAATGAATCTTTACTGCTTATTAGTTTCAATTTTAGCTTGTAGACTCAAGACAAAGGATGAAGAATCTAAAACTAAAAATACAGTGCTAAAGAATTTTCCATTGATGTATGACAATCTTCTATTTCCATGATAAATGATCAGCATAATGTCAAATCACTTTAACCAAGATTTGAACTTTCCAAAGCAATGGAACATTAGCCTTGCGTTCTGGGTGCAGTAAAAGGTCGTACCTAGTGCACTAGGCTCCCCCAAATAGCAGGGTCTGAGTGCAGCATGGTACAAAATTTCAGTTAATGTATTTTCCTTTTAAAAAATTTGAAGATTGTGTCCAAAGATGCATAGCTAAAAAAACGAAATTTAATTAATAGCAAATATTTGATTCATCATAATCCTCACATAACTGTATGTAAATTCTTGAAACAGTAAAAAATATGGAAATAATAAACCCCAAACGGTTAGCCAAGGGGTAGTGAGGCTAGTGATATGTGTCTTTCAAATGATAGGAGGAAGTATGTCTCAAGTTACTTCAAGTACTATCAAAGTAGAAATATATTACTTTTCCTGAAAAGGAAAAAAGCAAAAAAGGTTGTAGGGCACAGTAGAACCTGACTCACTAGGGAGTCCAACAAAAGGAGCCTCCTATGGCTCGCATTTGCAAGTGAACTGCAGAAAATTCCTAGCGCATTAGTTTTATTATCTTTTTCTTCTTCTTCTTTTTTGAGCAAAAATGTTTTAAGGGTTATGATGTTGGACATTCAGCTCTTTTAGTTAAACAAAGATTATAAAAACTTGCTACCAAAAGGTTTCTAAATATCAAGCAAGTACATAACTACATGGCACTGACCTGTAGACGGGAATTTGTAACTTCCACGTGATCATCCAAGTCATCCTGCATAGTAGTGTAACCAAGCATAAACTTCAAGATCATAGTTCATTGCATTAATTAATTGATTATTTTCAAGAGAAAGGCAAGGACAAAAAGAGATACATAAATATATGAACTCAGTGAAAAAAGACACATACAATTAGTCTTGTGTGCAAGTCCAGTTCCTCATTGACTGCCAGTGCAATATGTTTAGTACTTACTACAGTCTCCTCCAATTTCTCAAGCCCCTCATCTTGCTCTGTTTGAAAAGTACGAATTAATTAATCCATGACTAAAATCGAAACACCTATATAACAGGCAAGAAGGCATTCATTCTGAATAAGATACAATTACTTGCCTCTCATAATTTGTCGTTGAAGACCAACAACACCATAGTTGTCCAAGCCACTTGCTCTGCTCGTAGCATCAACTGGCTTGCTTTCTGGCCCAAGCAAGCTGTCCCTATTGGAAAAGTTTGACATATTCAACGTGGAGGCCATCTGGTTTGCTTTTGATCTCAAATTTGCAAGCATGTCCCTTCGACGATTCATCTCTTTGTCTGTCCTGTTTAGATCAAGATTGCAGCATTAATAACATACAGAACTCAAGGACAATGTCGACCAGAAAAAAGAAGAAGATAAAAATCATGCATTGGACTCTTGTCAAAATATCACTTGTCTTATCAAATATATTCCAAAACCGAAAATAAAGTAAATAAAATATAAAATTTATGAAGTTTTCACCCAGTACTATAAAAACGGAAAGCCACAGTTTTGTTAGGATCACACTGAAATATTTCACCATTTACTATTTGTGCTGAAACAAGAAGTATTACAGCCATCCCAGAACTAGTCCAACTTGATGCATCTATCTAGATGATAACGAAGCATGAAAGTGATTCACACAATAATATTGATGGCATTACAAAATTCTAGTAAGGAGCCAGCACATTCCAAGCTTCCTTTTTTTTTTTTTTTTTGTGTGTGTGTGTGTGTACACCAGTTCATCCCACGTACAATTCCCAATATCTTATGAACACCTTTCCTTCCTCCCTCCAAAATCATACTCATTTTCCAAGCTCATTCCCATAAACATTGCTTATTCTACATTTAAGTCTATAAGCTCACCCACAGAACCTGCCCAGTTAGAGAGCTAAGATTGATAACCATATGACAGAGGAGACCAGAAGAATGCCAACACAGAGATACGCTTATTAAAAAAATGAAAAGGAGACAAGGTCTAAATGATTCCTATTGGGTGACAAGGAAAGGAATGAGATCAAAAAACAATAGAAACTGAGAAATAAAACATCGCGAACTTTTTTCATAATAAGATTCATCATCAACTGTCCGCAATAACATGTAGTTCTCCTAATACGAGAGTGAAACTTCAATTGATAATACTTACAGAGGCTGTTTTCCAGGAAGCTTCGATAGAAGAGACTGCAAGCTGTCAAGTCTAGTTCCTAATATCGTAATTTTTCTGCGAATGGCAGATGAATGACGTTGCGCTTCTGGTCCTGATGTAGGTAACAAACTTCTTTCAGATATCATACCATTTATATCATCACAAAGTTTTACTGCTTCATTATATTCTCTTGCCCATGAATCTGCAGACGATGCCATTGATCTGAAGAGACAAATTATTATATGGATGAATGAATGATTCAATAATGGATAGAAACGAAAAGTCTACGGCAAAGCATGATTTACTCATTCTAGGTGGCTCGAACATACATTGAGTTAGTTTTTATAAACATGAAGATATGTAGAGAATGTAACAATCAAACTTCAAAAAAATTCAATCTTTCTTAATTATCAAATAATAAACCACAAGATATCATAATGAATAAGTAAACTCACGAGTACATGCTACTAGAATACCACAACGCATATACGTTCGTCCTATATAGTAGATAACGTTTTCTTGTTTATCTCAAATTCTGTTCTGACTTATCAAGCAAGCAATGTCAAGTTTTATCATTACTCCAAACTTCCAAAAATCTTAATCAACCTTTCAAAGATAACACACAAAATCACATCCAATAACAGCAAACAGCACGCGTTTTGGGTAATAATCCTCTTATTCATCAATTTACACTCAGATCCTCTTCTTCAATTCACAAACTAATCATTCTATCTTGTTTTCTTTATTTTTGGGTAACGACACTCTAATCAAGTAATCCTCTTATTCATCAATTAACATGGCGAGGGCCAATAATTGAGCTGGCCTCAATATAACGTAGTAGCTGAAACTAACAGATCTTATATAAATTTGAAGTAAATTAGGGCATCAATGAATCTGTTACAGGAACACTAAATTGCCCACACGTGTGTAAATACATACATACATATGTGTGTGAAGGCATAAACATAGCTGCAAATTGAGATCCTGATAGAGAAAAGAAAATTGGAAATTATACCTCCTTTGTTCGAATTGACGATCAACTGAAACTGATTAGGGGACCGTTTATTCTAGATGACTCTAATAGGGAGAGATTTGTTGTAGCGATCCACGGTGACCCCAATTACCGGCAAACTTTGTCCGACCTCCTCGTCGTTATCTTCATCAGACGCATTAAACAATGAAAAGCATTACTTTCCGAATAAAATTGTGATTACTCTCCATACGGCGACGTATAAGAGACTGAGTAGAATACGACTGGGTGAATTAACGCGCTTTTTTTTGTCCCCTCAAAGCGTCGCTGTAGTGTTTACAAGCGGTGTATTATTGCGAATGTGCCATTAAATAAATTATTTTTGAAACAATTAATAATATATACCTTTTAAAATTTGATGTTTAGAACGTGGACCCAGTTACCCATCACGTGTCGCTCATTTTATTTTATTTTTATTAAATATATTTTTATAAAAATAAAATTATTAAAATTTTAAAATTTAAATTATAATATAAACTTATTAAAATTTTAAAATTTATTACCCAAAATTTATTATTTTTATTATAATATTATTTTAATTTATAATATTAATTTTAATATCAATTAAAATAAAATAAAATCACTTTAAATTAAAATTTATAATTTAAAATAAAATAATGCAGACGCGATTCATAATTTTTTTATTTTTTTTTCTCGACATTCTTCAACAACTATTATTGTTAATATTTGTCATATTAATTTTGATATTAATTAAAATAAAATTATTTTTTAAATTTGAATGTAATAGTATTTTATATATTTTTTACAATATTAACTTTGATATTAATTAAAATAAAATAAATTTACTTTAATTTTAAATTATAATTTGCAATAAGAGAATGTAGACGTGATTCATAACTCTTTTTTTTTTTAATATCTTCTTCTTTTTTTACTATCAACTTTCTTCAACAGTAAATATTATTAATATTTCTTGCATTCATTTTGATATTAATCAAAATAAAATAAATAAATTGTAAAATTTAAATTTTATGGATTCTTTTGTCGTGATTTGGCCTTTTTATATTCGTTCTCTCTCTTCTTCTTTTTTTTGTTGTTTTTTTTCCATTCCATTATCTGTTTATACTATTTATTGTAAAAATTAATAAACCTTATGATATATAATAATATTTTGTATATAATTTATAATATTAAATTTAATATTAATTGAAATAGAATTAATTAAAAATTAAAAATTTTGATTTTACAATTTTACAATTTTGCTTACTTAAAAATATGTATTTTTAATTTTAAGAGTATACTCAATATTTAAATAAAGTACTATTATACCCAACACTTTTTATAGTAGACTATACTCTATATTTAAGAGTAATAATTTACATTATTTCATATTACTTGTATTTAATTCCTTTCAAAATTATATATATTTTAAAATTTTATGTGTCTGTGTGTTGTTTTTTTTTTTTTTGAATTTTTGAAAAACTAATTCACTATACAACTAATAGTAATAATAATATGTTAATATTAGATATCAATTTAGATAAAATTATTTATTTATTATTTTTTTATTGAAATATGATGTTACTGAATATGACTTATAATTAATATTGACTTTGGATCATGAATGTAGATTTATTTAAATGTAATTAATAGTATTGATAATAAATAACATAATAGACTTAAAAGTCTTTTATCTATTTTTTTCTAACTATTACTTTTTTTTAATTCTTTTGCTTCGCAATTTATTTCATTCAACACAATAAGTCTCTTTTTTACTTTTTTTTTCTTTCGACTTTTACATAATTAAAAATTAAAATCTAAAAAATATGTATTTAAAACTTTATGTAAGTTAATAATAGTACATAAAACATGAGTTCAATTTTTAAATATTTTCTTATTAAAAAATATTTTAAAAAATTAAAATTAAAAAAATATTATGAATACCACGCTCGATATTTTTCTAGTAAGTTTTTAAAAAAATAAATTAATTTATGATCAATAAAAGTTTTATGCTGACTGTATTAATAGTTATATATCGGCGCTTTATGTACCACGGTTAATATGTCCTATACAAATCTGTTTCCAGACGGCTAAATTCCTGCAACCTCATGCCTTTTAGTTATTTTACTATTTTTATAAAAAATTATATATATTTAAAGAAAATATATTAAATTTTAAAATATAATTAATTAAAAAAAAATCTGATTTTAAGGGTATATATTTTGTTAAGACAAATGGTACTCCATGACTGTTAAGTTTATACTCCATTCGTCTAAATATATATATATATATATATATATATAATACGTAAATTGAAAAATTTTATTTTTTAGGAGAAAATATATTTTTTTGATAAAATTATTTTTATAAATATATTTATAATAATAAAAAAATTGATGTAACATAAAATAAAAATAAAATATTAATTATAAATCAAAAGTGATATATTAAATTATTTTTTTAAATAATAAAAAAATATTTTTTGTTTAAACAATGGAAAGGTACGAGGGGAAAAAAAGTAAATATAACAAAATACAGGAGAGCGAATGAAAATACAACCAAATTTTCGCGGCGCCAGCGCGAATACCGAAGTCCTGGAGATGAGACGGAAACATGAGGGGGAGAGCGCCCACAAAAACAAGTGAACCACCCGAGTACTAGAATAGCAGCGGCACAGTCTTTGAGTGAAGGGCATAGAAACTTCACTGAAGTAAGGTGGACTTCCAATTTTGTCAGATTCAGTGTCAATTGTAATTACAGTGTAATTGAGGAGTTTAGGGTTTGGGAGTTGGGGGAGAATGTCAGACCTAGACAGGCAAATAGAGCAGCTGAAGAATTGCGAGCCTCTCAAGGAATCAGAAGTCAAAGCTCTTTGTCTCAAAGCCATGGAAATCCTGGTTGAAGAGAGCAACGTTCAAAGGGTTGATGCCCCTGTCACTGTAAGAAGTCTTTCGTACCACTTTCCCTGATCATATTATTAATATGATTTGTTTTTTGCATAGTTAGACTGTCATCAAATTCTGTTTATGTGGATTGGCCTCGATTTTAGGTTATTGGATTGATCTAGGGTAAAGTCCAGATTTTGGGAACTAGGATTTGTTTCATGAATTTCTGGACATAAATATATCAAAATTTTGAACCCTGTTGTTTTCATCTCTTTAAAGTCTAACACTAATTGTGTATTGTAGACAAAGTATTTCTTTGACAGATTTGATTTCTTAATAGATAAATAAGTACGGTGGAAATTGTTTAAGAAGCCAACCTTTCTTATTGAATGTTCAAATTCTCGAAGATGGGAGCTAGTAGGAATGTTTCTTTTTTATAAGTAACTTCATGATTTAATCGTCATAGAATTATGATGTATTGTTCCATGCTCTTGATTTGAGCCAATCCACTTTTGGTGCTTGCAAGTTACAAGATATACCCAAGGTATTTGGGAGGTCATCCTTTTTTTTTTGGTGGTTATTTGAAAAAAAAAATCAACTTTTTTCTATTGATCAGTTATAAAGTTTACGACAAATGAAGTCCAGAATGATTAGGAAAGACAAGTACAGTACTATATTTTTGATAAGTGAAAGCAGAAATGTATGATACTTCGATGACGAGGAGAAATTAGTCTTTCCTAATCATTCCCGAACAATTATACTAGATTAGTTATCAAAAAAGCAGAACAAAATATATGATACTAAGATGATGATAAAAAATTCTGATAAAGAAATTGTAGTTAAGATGAGGTCTAATATCCTAAAGTTAGCAAACATTATGAATTTTAATCTATACTTCCTTGATTAGTCTGGAATATCTATGTTGCAAAGGAGACATGCTGAACAGACTTCTACTGAACTTACCTTGCGTTGATCTCATTTTTTCCTTAACCCATCTACTTCTTAAAAGAAAAACCAAATACAGTATAAGTCCAACGAATCCTCTTCGGTTTTGTATCGCGAACCTCAACTTCTATGTTACAAGATTTGCTAAGATTAGGTCTTGGAATTTGAATGCAAGGAAAAAAGATGATCAAATGGAAATCCAATCCAAAGATTATTTGTGCTTCATGAAAATATTACTCCCTCCATCCAAGTTTAAATGTCCAAATTTTTTGAGAGTTTCGGGCATGAGTTTTTAAGACATTCTAAAAACATAATTATACATTATATTTTCTCTATGTATTAACTATATTGAAAATTATAACATACAAATGTATCAAGTATAGAATTTTTGTTAAAAAATATAATCTATAAATATGATTTTGAAACATCTTAAAATCCGTGCCGAATATAGTCAAAAAATTAGGACAATATAAGTTGGATGGAGGGAGAATTTTATTTTACATTAATTTTATTTTTTATTTTTTTATTTTTTGTTCCCTTGCATTTTGCAAATTCAAATGTGGCATTAGTATCCAGAGCTTGTCAAATATGTCAGCAAGGGTGTTGAAGGATCTGTAGGGTCTTAAGTATTTCCAGTTCGGATTCCGTTTTCATTGAAGCATCTGTGCTATATAGGCTGTACCTACTACCTCAGTCTCACATGTAATGGGGTGACAAAGTATTTGTTTGTTTCTAGTTGGCTATAAAACCTATCAGCCCTTTTCTGTTTCATTGAAATTAGTGGTTGGGAAAAAAATTAGTTGTGGAGTATTAAGATTTGTCACTCTCTGATCCATGTCGATTCAATGATTTGAAAAAAGAAAAATGAAAAAAGCTGGAAGTGGCTCTTCCATTTAACTTGCTTTAATAGTTTGTGCACATATCATTGAGGTACCAACATAGCCCAAGCTTCAGAGGCCGAGGCATTTCAATTTTATATGACTTACACTATCAAGCCACAGTTTAAATTTAAATAACTGTTCTATTCTAAATCTGGTTCTTATAAAGATGTATTTGGCACTGTCTGGCACTACTTTTCTCCCCTGTCAATGTACTATAAGTGTTGGTACGTATTAGAATTCTCCCCATTGATATGCTTTTGGAATCTTCTGGAATTTTTACTTTTGTATAGATATGTGGCGACATCCATGGGCAGTTTTACGACATGAAAGAGCTTTTCAAAGTGGGAGGTGATTGCCCAAAAACCAATTACTTGTTTCTTGGAGATTTTGTCGACAGAGGATTTTATTCAGTGGAGACATTTCTACTTTTACTTGCACTGAAGGTAATATTCTTTCTACTTTTACTTGCACTGAAGGTAATATTATTGTCTATCAGTCGATATATCGACTCCACACCACTGTCTATGAAAAGAAAAAAAAAAACTGCGACCTCACCTGGAATGCCGACCTTCCAAGGGAATCAAGAAATTAAAATCCCTATTTATTTATTTATTTCAATTTATTATTTTCGTTATCATTGTTTTTAACTAAAGGTTTGAGTACAATCAGGTCAGGTATCCAGATCGGATAACACTAATCAGGGGAAATCATGAGAGCCGACAGATCACTCAGGTTCAGATTATATTCTTAATGTCTTAGTTATATATCTCTATCGTTTTAGAACTTATTTTGTGTTCTCTCTCCCAGGTCTATGGATTTTATGATGAGTGCCTGCGAAAGTATGGTTCTGTCAATGTCTGGAGATATTGCACCGATATATTCGATTACTTAAGGTTTGCCAATTTCTTATAAAGATGACGTGGCACCTGTCTAGTAAAGAATATTTGTCCAGATTCAATTTTTAACTATAAATATACTTTAAGGTAATAGAATTTTAATGATATTTCTCTACACTCTACAGCCTATCAGCACTTATTGAGAACAAGATATTTTCTGTTCATGGTGGTCTTTCCCCTGCTATTTCAACATTAGATCAGGTCTGAGAACTCATCCGTTGCTGTTTGATTTATGCATTTAAGCGATATAAGATATTGACATGAGCCACATGGTAGATTCGGACAATTGATAGGAAGCAAGAAGTACCTCACGACGGTGCCATGTGTGACCTAATGTGGTCTGATCCGGAAGACATTGTCGATGGCTGGGGTTTGAGTCCCCGCGGTGCTGGTTTCCTTTTTGGTGGAAGTGTTGTTACTTCTTTTAACCACTCAAATAACATTGATTATATATGCCGTGCCCATCAATTAGTAATGGAAGGCTATAAATGGATGTTCAATAACCAGATAGTTACTGTGTGGTCGGCTCCTAATTACTGTTACAGGTAAATTTGAACTCTGATAAATTTGCGTTTTCATGTATTTGAGAATCAAATCTTTGTTTCATTCTTTAGAGGTGTTGTAGATGTGGCAATGTAGCCGCAATTCTTGAGTTGGATGAGAATCTTAATAAGCAATTCCGTGTGTTTGAAGCAGCTCCACAGGTTCGTGCATTGAAATTTGGTTTTGTAATTCATGATGTATGTTTGTTACTTTTGTCTAACTTAGCAACTGCAAACATTGCCATGAAAATATGAAATACTCCCTCCTTCCCACAAAAATAGTCCCACTTGCAAAAGTTACAAACTTTAAGTATATGTTTCTACCCCATGTTTACCCCTAAATATAAGTGTTTAGTTTGTGGTGATGGCATGATAGTCAAAGGAAAATGATGTGTTGCCACAAATTTGTTGCTACTCTTATTTGCCAATGACGTGGCAAATTACGGTTGGAGCATATATCATGCCTATTTAATTGTTGGATCCCAATTATTAACCTTGTCCAACTATATATTAGCATGCAAGCGGAGAATAAGTGGCAACAAATTTGTGATGTTAAATTTGAGAACATTGTGTCGTTTTATGGTATTATTGTCAATAAAGATGGATTTTTTTTTGTGGAACATTTTTTTTTATTATTATTTTTGTTTTTTGAATGGGACTCTTTGTGGACGAATGGAGTATAATGTGACAATCCTCTATGAGTTGGAGAACACAATTTTTTTCTTTTTCATTCGGACAGTAAATACCCAGAAAAATTAGGTCATTGTATCCATGATTTTGCTGTCAGGTTACCATTTTATGGAGTGTGATTTTGTCCTCTCATGTAACTGAGTAGTCTATAGAAGCTTCTGTTATTTAATTATTTAATGATGAAATGCAGGACTCAAGAGGGGCTCCTGCCAAAAAGCCACCACCAGATTATTTTCTATGAAATTAGATGCATGGGACTTGACCTTTACCTTCCAATATGCTTGAACCGTTTGGGGCATGACTATTTGTATTTACACTGGGAAGATCTTGTGTGATACCAAAGAAATGATCTGTAAAGATGATTGGTAGGCACGCTGAGTTGGCAGGAGATGGTGGTGTTGCATTCTTGATCATCAGAGTAGATCTTGGATCACTCTTTTTATTTGACCACCGTTTTTTGTCTTATTTATTACTTGTAATTGCAGTGTGTGAATTCGTATCATAGCGCCATGTTGTGTGCCAGTGAATTTTTAATAGACATTTATGTAGGAGAGCTTCACTCCCGCTAGGTGTGGGAGTAGGAGTAGCAAATTTTGGCGTATTAACATTGAGAAGGTTTTATTGGGATTTAAGACCATTACTTATCGACATGATTTGTCGTTTCTGGCCTGCCTAGCAATGAAGAGTTCAATTGTTATTTTAAAGTTATAAACTTGGTTCCAAATATAACTCTGATGTTTAGATACAAATATTCTTTTTTGGATTTGTTCTATTATTTTGAAAAAGCTTACAATACTGATGTTACTAGATTAAATTTTTCTCTGCATATTTTTATTATATATATGTAGAGATATTGAGATTGCAATGCCCCTTATATAATCTCTTTATGTAGCGTGTGTATCTGTCTATAGTCGTCCGCGTATGTGTAAGGTTGTCTACAGTCGTTCACATAGACCGTGTAGTAAATTAGTGGTTCATTAATCATTTTCTTTCTTAGAACTTGTTGGGCACAATTTTTTTTAAAATAAATTATTGATTATTTAACAGATTTTAATAATCAGATTATTAGATAATCAGATTATGATTATGATGATTGATACAATTATTTTTAAAGTAGGCTGTTTCAAAATAATCTGAAAAAAGTGTTTGGCAAATAAGTTTTAATCACTTTTAATTATTACATTTTCTATTTTGCCCTTATGCTTGGTAAAGTACCAATTAAGTAATGGCAAAAGAGGGACAAGATTGTAATTTTACAGAAGAATCTGATGCACAGTAAAAAAAAAAAAAAAAAAAAAAACAGCAACTCATCTTCAGCTTTTCTGACCCGTGGATGGAGGTGTTATACTTCGATTATGGATTATTCCTCATGAGTTGTGCTAAACATTAGCTAATTGGATTATTATAAGCTATAATCAATAATTATGTATGAATAAGTTGCTCCAAACATCACTCTAGTCTTGTTATTCAAAATATTTACAAATATACCCTTGTCGACGGTAGGATGTAACTTGTAGCCTTACTTTTAAAAGTTGATTCCAAATATAAACCTAATGTTTGAATACAAATGTTCTAGTTTGGACTTCCTCTATTCTTTGAAAAAAAAAATAAATTAAATATTGATATTTCAAACTTTGCCTTTTTCCTTCAACATTTAATACATAATGAAAATATGAGCGTAAAAATAGCAGAAAATGGATAATTATTAAAAAAAAATTGACATTTAACATAGGACGAAAGCATGGATAGATAACAAATTTTGTGTCATTTTAAATAAATAGTATTGTCTCAGAAAAACCCCGGGGGGGGGGAGAGACGAAAGATAAGTTATTTGATTTGATAATTATAATTATAATTATATATATATATATATATATATATATATTAAAGAATTTGTTTTTTAATATTTTAAAGAGACCACAGAGCGTGCGCATTACCGGAGACAATTACTACGCTCGTCTCTAAAAATCATTACCACTTGGACAAACCTGAGAAGAGATAAATCTTTATCCTATCAGTCCTTAGTAGATCTAGAGGGAAGGGTGGGTAGATCGAAGACAAAAGGTCAAAAGAAATTGACAATGCTAAGGGGGAAGAATTTCATATGAAGACAAAGGAGTAGTGCATTAACGTCCGATGAGTTAAGTGAAAAGAGTTTTGTGTCTGTTAAAAAAGATTTCGAGTTTGAATTTTGTGAATAAAAAAAATAGCATTGAGAAAGTTCCTCATAATGAGTCCGACAGAAACTCGATTCCGTTTGGAATCAAACGATTTTATATATAAAAAAAAAACAAAAAACGAAGGAGTAGTGCTGTCGTCCATAATCGAAGATGAGTCTGTTGATTAGCTGGGGGTTGGGATGGAGAAATTAACCAATAAAGAAGTGAAATCATTGACTTATTGGGATGACGATAAACAACAAAAATTGTCCGGATAAAATAGTGTCGTTTTTTCTAAATACGAGTGCAGGACTGATAACTGATCCGCGTATGCTCCTTTTTCTTTATTTTAAAATATAAAATAAAATTAAAAAAAAAAAAAATGATTACTTCAAGCTAGCTAATTGGATGATTTTTCGGTTTCATCAACTTGAGTTTACTTGGATAAATCTATACTCTATC
>JAUMHB010036560.1:18089-37428 GCA_032359685.1 Pittosporum tobira | reverse complement strand
ATTACTTCAAGCTAGCTAATTGGATGATTTTTCGGTTTCATCAACTTGAGTTTACTTGGATAAATCTATACTCTATCTTGATTAACATATAATGTTATTGGGACAAAAAATTTAGCTATTTAACAATGGAGTACATTGGTTTGTTTCTATTTTTGTTATTGGTCATTCATAAAAATCTCTGTGTTAACTAAACAAATCTTCCAAATAAAATATGTCCTAACATTAAATTTGCAAAAAATTAATCATTTTTCACAATCAATTAACATGCCTACATTCAACTCATTTATCTCGTGTAATTAATGTTGGAATTTATTTATTAAATAAATTATATTGATTATTTATTTATTAAATTCATTAATAAATTTTAAAGACAAAATTAAATCCTACAGTAAGTTTTTGGCATTAAGATGATGGGTTGTGACGTTTTAAATAACGGTTCCAACAATGAAATTTGTCACCTTTTAGATGCACCGGTTCCGAACAGGTTTAAGAGTTTGGTGGTGACAATTATAAATAGCCTATATTGTTTTTCATTTAAAAATATATACTACAAGAGAGATATACGCAATACTTCTTACATTTATAAGAATTGTGCCCCTCCATTTTATCAGAACTTTACACCTCCTCATTTAGAAAATATTCAAATACCCCATACATACTACATGTGTTAACGCATATTTTGCATAGCATTATTTTCAAATATATAAACTCTCTCTATTCTTAACTTTGCGCCCCATCTCTATTTTTAAGACCACTTTGGACTACTCCTGAAAGTGACTTTAATCTCCATTTATATATTTATACAGATATACACGATGGTGTAATCTGTTGCGAATTCGAGGAGAGGAGAAATAATTCAAAGTTGTTTGTGAGCCTCTCTTTATTTATTAATTGGAAGAAAGAGTTGTTGAATCTTGAAAGAGAGTTTTGTCAATAATCTTAAGCACCGAGATACTATATTTGAATGACGGAAATATTATCTTAAGGACAGTACTTCGTACACGTCTCAACTCAATTTAACTGTTACAATTTTGCTACCGGATTACGGGAAAACCGATAAGTCTTCTTATTTGCTAAAGTATAATCTATTTGTCCTACTTGTGTTATTTGCCTATTTTCTATATTTATTTGAAATATCCCCCAACAATTGATACAATAAAAAATTTGATTTGTCCACATAAACAAAGAGCCATAAATTAAATGTTATGTTTAAAAATATTTTGTATTCCTTACAATATTAGTATGATTTATTGGCAATATTTTAAAAATTGATAAGCAGATCCAAACTCCAAAAAGAGAGTTTAGTGTCTAATGAAAAATAATTGAGTTCAAAAGAATAATTGAATTTAGGCATCAAATCAACTTAAGTGGTTAAAAGACCACCTAACACCTAATTAAAGAGTAATCAACCATATACGAAATTTTTAGAAGAAAATGCTACATACACACCAATTACCACACCCATTACACAACAAATAGCAATATATGTGTTGTTTTAAGAGAACAAGTTAATAATCAAGCACAATACGAATCTGTTCTATCCAATTATTATTTTCTACCATGTAGTTCTCCTATTTTTCCTTTTTCCTAGATAATTAAGTCATTTAAAAAAAAAAGATATATTATTTTAGCATCTCTTCAATTCTTACTTTACAATAGTTTGTCAATCAATGTAAAATGATTCTTTTTATTAAATTGGTGTATGATAAAAAGTCGCAAGTATTTCTTTTTTCTTTTTATTTCTTAAGAACACTCTATCAGTTTTTCTTGCAATTTTTATGTACAATGTTAAAAATAGATGGAAAACTAAGATTATTGTATTTTTATTTAATTGTTGTGAATTTAAATTATTTTAAATTTAATTGTTGTTAAATCTATAAAATTAAAACTAAAAAATAAATCTAATCAATTGTCATTTGGTGAATAAAAACAATAGCATGAAAAAAGCTAAAATAATTTTTTTATTATATTTATTTAAATCAAATGCAACCAAAAATTATGCGATGAGAAGATTAAAAGAGAAAAAAAATACATCCACTCTTGTTGGGATTGTCATTTGACAAACAATTTAAGTTATCACTAATATGAAAAAAATAAAATATATTTTTATTTTATTTTTATAAATCAAGTGCAGCCAAAACTATTTAATGAAAAAATTAAAGGAAAAAGGAAAAATAATACATATGTATTTGTTAAGATTTAAGTAATTTATGCATGACAAATGTATAATCAAGAAAAAAAAAGAAGTGAAATAAGCAAAGAGAAGATATAATACAAAATTATTTAAAATATGTTGAATATTTGACTTTAACTCTTAAAGTAACACATTTAATATTGTTTGGTGTGCAAAGGATGTGAGAACGGGTGTGTATGTAGTATTTATCTTTTTAGGACATTATTTATTATCCCATTCGTCTAGTTTTTATTGTCTTAATTAAAAAATGTATGTTTATTTGGGTAAAAATAAAAATTTTAAAATGCCCTTCATCATTTATAAAATAAGTGGCTTAAAAGAGACACTGGATTGGAATAATGAGTCACGTATTTTCAATAAAATGTTTTTCATTCTTAATAAAAATATTAGGGGTAGTAGCGAAAAAACATTACCAAAAATAATAATTCCTCTATTCCATATTAATAGTCTCTTTAGACCAATACACAATATTAAGAAAAGTATTAAATACAACAACTTTATAATTAGGAACAGGGTAAAATAATATAATTGCTCTTCTATGAAAATTTGAAAAAAATAAATATGAGAGAAAATATTTCTTAAAAATACAAAAGAGATAAAGAGTATTATAAAAAATTAAATAATTTATTCTCTTAAAAACATGTAAATGACAACTATATTGATTTTAATTTTCCTTCAAACAACCATATTGGTGAAATAAATCGAGTCATGTTAATTCACCTAATTCAATTAATACTTATCACTTTATCAGCAACCAAATTCTTCATCTGTTCGACTCATTTAATACAGTTATAAGTTGATATTTCAATGGGTCCCAAAATTAATTAACATTAATAATGTAGCTTAGCAACCATTGCATTGTGTATGTCCGACTCATTTTGCACTGAAACTGAGTTGGGTTGATCAACTACTCTACAGATATATATACTCCACTATTTATTTTTATTATTGATTTCAAAATGAAAATGATTTAGGTCTTTGATCGAGGTACAGGTATATGAAGGTCATGGATTCATGGAGTACCTGACGCATCAACTTATGTACGTGAATTTATGTTTTTTGCAGATGTCAATTTTCAATAGTCATTGAAGTCGGATGATGGATTATTTTGAAAGAGTTGTGAACGGTTTAAAAAGCATCTGTATAATTATAATCGAATATTAATCGAATATAAATAATAATTAATTGATATTAAATGTTTATTTAATTTAAACATTAAATAATCACTTAAAATTTAATCAAAAATTAATCAAAATTAAACAAAAATATTTAGAACATATGTATTTATACGTGTCTAATATTTGTTACATTGTTATATGCACCTTCTAATTGAGGCTACATGACATTCATGTTTTTCGCACGATGTTATGCATATTTTTTCATTTGCTTATAGTATTTATTTGACATTTTTTTCTTTTATTAAATGACGTTCAACTTCACATCAAGTGATTTAAGTGTTCTATTGACTTTGCTTTTATGAACAAATTGATATTAAACGCGTAGTATAATAATCTCTCTATTTCATGTTAACAATTATTTTAATTTAGTACACACAAATATTAGTATTTAATCTTATTTTTATTTTTTGTTAAAAATTGTGAATAAGAAAAAGCAAGAAATTAAAGAATTAAAATTATTTGAAAAGATGAGAGATATTAGGAGTAATATAGAAAAATATTTACTATATTCTACAAATAAAAATTATTTTAAAATAATTTTTTTCTTAAAAAGATTATTATTTAAAATGAGGGGAGTAATTGAATTGTTAAATATTGTTTGATCACAAACAATATTAATTGTCGTATACTATGTTTTTATTTATTCTTAGATCTTTCAGGGAGCGCAGTGAGTTGCAACCCGACCACTCCCTCCGCCCAGGACTAAGGGAAACGATTTTTGACGGTTATTTGGTACGTTTTTTAAATGCATACTAAGTATATTAAAATATTTTATTTTAATTTTTTAATATATTTATATGTTATAATTTTAGATATAATTAAAATATTATAAGTATATGTTATTGTAATATATTTTTTATGCATAAAGAAACTCATAACACACAATTATAAAATATCGTTGCATATGAATTAGTATTTTAATAATAAAAATCTTAACAAAAGTGTTTCAAAAAATAAAGTAGTAAATCAAATAGTAACACAATTATTTTTGAAACATAGTCCTTTTAATTTTTTTTCGGTTTTTGCGTAGTCTTTTAAGAAACTATTTTTGCTAAGTCTAAAGATATTGTATGACTTTTTATATACTAGTAAGTAAAATTGATATCGTAATTGCTTAAAATTATTATTATTATTATTATTTAATTTTTCTCACCAACTTAAAAAAATGCAAGGAAAAAAATTGTACCATGCACGTAATAATATTAATATTCCCCCACTCAATTATTTTCCTATATCTTATTTATATTTTAATATAGTAGTATAATATTTTCTAATTATAATTCTGTGCAGTGAATATGTGGCATATATGTAATCTACCCATGGTTTATGAAGGGTAAATACGGATAAAGGGCGTATAAGAGGGGGCAGAACCGGATAGCGTGCACCGCTCGTGCGTAAATCAGTAGTAGAAAATAAAACAAAAATCCATTTTCTCTCTAAAATACGCCTCTTTCTCTCTCTAAATTCTTCTGAAGTTTTTGCCCGATCCACCCCGCTGCCCCTCTTACAAAGCTCCTCCTCTCGTCAATTAACCCGCCAAAAAGGTTTATATAAATTAACGGATTATTATTTCGTAATTTCAATTTTATTTATTTTTTAACCCCCTCTCTCTTCCTTCTCCCCTCTCTTCCTCTCTAGGGTTTCCATTCTCCTCTCTGTGCCCATGGATACTCATCTCTCTCCTTTTTGCAGGTTTCTTCGCGAATTTCTAGGCTTTTGCAGCGAATTTGCTCGTGAAACGGCCAGAAGACGAAGTTTATGGAGTTTGATCGGTGAAAAGTACCGAAATAGTCATAGATGGATTCAATTTCGAATGTGGAGGATACGGAGCCGCCGTTGGAGGTGAGATCGGAGGGTTTAACGGCGTCGTTAGGTGATAAAAGAGCGGCGGAAAACGACGAATTTGAGGTTAGGCCATTGAAGAAGGCAAGAAACGACGGAGAAGTGGCGGGTGATTTGAAGAGAGTGGCGGAGATAGTACTGGTGCTGGCGACCATGGCAAAAATGAGGGGGGGGAGGAGTCCAACGCTGGCGGAGATTGAGATGATAGCGGAAGCTAGGACAAAGTTGGCTGCCGTTTGCCAAGGGTTTGCTCCCAAAGATGTTTTCCCAGTAGATGCATTCGGGGAAGTTATAGAGGATCTTGGTCTCAATAAGGTGAGAGAACAAAGTTCAGGGTTTCGGCCTCCTAACATATCAATTGCTGAGAAATTGAAGCTCACAAAGCTAAAGGTGAGGTTTTATATTTTTTCATTTGTGGTTTTTTTTTTTTTTTTTTTTTTTTTTTTATTTGTATTCGGTCAAAGGTCCCCTTTCAGATATATAATTTTGATATTACTTGAGTTAGTTGTTTGCTTAATAAGTTAGAATGAATTCATTATGTAATTATACAATATTTGTAGAACCTTGTGGGGAATTTTGTGTGGAACAATGTGCATGAATTTGTTTTCCACTGGAGGAGTATGCAAAATTAAGGATTATTTATAAATAAATAAATAAATGCAGAATCAAGGATCTTCATTTCTGAGCCAGTGACTCAAAATGAGTATCGATTTGTCAGAATTATAAAATAGGACAAAAGACTACGAAATGCTCACTCAGTTTAGATTAGGAAGCCTTCTTGGTGAAATCTCGGTAGACATATTTCTTTCCCTTTTTTTTTTCGTCTGTTATTTTATACAGGATATTAAAAACAAGAATGCGCCATATGGGAGCGGGATCCTATATAGGCTGTCTTTACAAAATACGGCCTGACATAGAATATACTGCCTACAACTCAGCCGCTAGAACCATACCTGTCGCATCTTCAAACTAAATTAGACTCTTCAAAAAAAACCAACTATATGATAAAGCAAGGGAAGCCCTCATTTTTCCACAAATAAATAAAATTAAGGAATACAGCTTTGATATGAACATTCAGCATCTCATAGTCCTTGAAATCTCTTTTCTTTTGCCAATCCATCCATCAAAAAGCATACAAAATTCTTGCATACAATGCTTTGGACGTCTGAGGCACCATAACTCCTTTTCAAGTATGAAGAAAGTCTTTATTTAATTTGGTTGTAAGTTGTAACCCACACCAACCAAGAAAAAATATTTTCGACTCTCCAATGCACTCACAATGTAAGAGTAACTAGGCTTGGGTTCCCAATCTGTCTTACACACGAAGCACTGTTCACTACAAATCTCCCCATTTTCCACAGATTATCAAGAGCCAAAATCATACTTCACATTGCTTTTGACGAAGAAAATGTGATCATACTCTCTGAACCCATCTTACAAATAGCCTTCTAAGGAACCCTACTAGCCAAAAAAACCCCTCAAATTCTGTTAATAGGATCAGACCAGAAATCTGCCATCAACACTCTGTCCTCATTTCAAAGTATCCTATCCGGCCAAAAGGAAAAACAACTTATCTAACTCTATCAACTCCCAATGCTGAAAATGCCTTAAAAGCGTATACTCCATTTTTCTTAAATGTTCAATAAGTGAGTTCCCTTCTAAGTAGGGTCATATTCAGGAAAAAAAATTTGAGATACCTTCTAAGTAGGGTAGCTAATGGCCAGAGCTTTTTGCCCGGCCTTTAAGATTGTCTGATGTTACTAAAAATAAGAAAAACTTTACTGAAAATAAGAAAAATTCTTTTGGACAATTTTTTTGTTGATATTAACTTTTCGTTACATTGTATTTGTAGTGTAATATCTAATTTTCAAAGATGTAGTTGTGAGATTCATCCGATACTTACCTAGCGAACTGCTTTTTGGTAATTACATCATGGAATTATAAATATAACCCAAATATTTCTTTGTATTGTACCTCTAATTGCACAAATATCAATATTCTAACTTAGTATTAGATGCTCAAACATTACATTTATACTAAAATTTTGCAAAACAATCAACTTGTTGATGTAAACAAAATCTTCTATGAATTTAGCTTTAAAAGCTACTCCTGGTGTACCATGTTTTAGGCTATTTAGCGAACTGATATTTTTTTCCCTGTTCACGAACCAAAGAGATTTGTGTGTTAGGTAACATTGGTAATATTGGTAGTTGTTGCATTTGAAAGGTAGCAACCAATGATTTTCTTGGTGTCTATATATATATATTGATAGTTGCACAAACAAATACGTCAAAGGGTCTAAAATATCCTAAACAAATTAGAGACCAATTAACACACTCACCAATTGTCCATTTTGCCCTTGATCCTATAACACGTATGGTAACTACTATAAGCTAAAATATTAATGGCAAAAATTAAAACACATGTCTACTTCTAATTTTAATTCTAATCTTTTGAAAAAAATTGGGATAATTAGGATAAATGGAATTATGGTAGAATTTGGAATAGTTAAAGAATCAAATCGGAGTTTTTTTATTTTATTAATAATAAATTTCATTTAGAAAGTATATCAATGCAGAAACATATTTCACATGTATAGCAATGACAAATTAAATTCAGATTTTTAGAAGTCTAAATTGCTTTAAGGAAAATATGATAAAAATAATACTTACTCTGTCACATTTTATATGACAATTTTTGACTTTTATTGTGAAATTGACCATTTTCATAATTACTAGTTAGTAGTTACCCATAATATTTAGACTTTAGAAATCACTAACATTCGTGGTAGCAGTAAATTCTATACCCTAGTTTATTATAGTTATAGTCTTTTTGCATATATCTCAGAAATATTTATAATTTAAAAATTACCAGTCTGGTCATGCTCGACTTTTTTGTCAGGACGGAGGGAGTCTGAAAGAAGCTACATCTCCGTTATTCTACATTTGCATCTAACTAATTTTTTGAGAATACATGGATAGCAGATTTCGTCTATTTTCAAATATTAAATTTTCTATATGTTATAAGAAATCTTGTTTTGTTGTTATTTATTTTTTGTACTTAATCATATGTTGGTAGTAATGGATCTAACACTATATGCCACAACTTTTTTTGCACAATGCATTTGATGCAGTTACTTATCTGCGTTTCCCTTAAATTATGTTTATAAATGAAAATTTGACATGTTCATATTTGGCAAACTTTAACTCATAACTACTATGTAATATAGGCTCATGGGCAAAACGGACAAATGATGAGTCCCTTAATTGATTTCTATTTATTAAGGATAATTTAGTCAATTTATTAATACACGAGATGATACTTTTAGTGAATGCAATGCATTTGGGTGTGCAATCTATCACTATTGTCAGGTGCATGTATAATTAACACCCTTTTCCCCCAAAAGATTTGATCATAGACACTAAAGATATATTGAATTTTTCCTGCGTGTTTATAACATGATTAACTTCAAATATAATTAAAAACTTTAGTTACTTCTCCAATCTTGTTTGAGCTATACCCTTGAGGTGAGAGAGACGCATAATAACATCTCAAGACTATAATAGTTACCACTTAGCACTTGCCATGTTTTAAATAATTAAGAGATTTTGTCTTAACAAGGTTCCTCTTGTAGTGTCGGTAATTTTTCTCGTCTATAGAGTCTTCATTTATTAACGTTGTCTCTTTAGAATCAAAGTATTGGGTTCCCATCTTCCTGTGAAGAGAAGAGAAGGCTTATTTTTATCTCCTTAAATATTGTGTCTTTATAGTAGTAATAGCTCACTACAACTTTGGGAAGAGAAGGTTATGTTTCGCGTGATGGTCAAGTGCTTACTTATTGAATGCTTGGTCACAGGTTTAAGTCAGCCTTTTTATTTATGGATAAAGGTAAGTTTGTTGTCATCTATCCCTCGCTAGGCTCTGCTATTGGCAGGAGCCTACATTGAGCATGACCCCTTTTTTAATTTTTTAATGATTTCGGGTCTGCGGCCTTAGGCTCCAGTTAAAGGCCCATTTTTCAGTAGCTTTAACAATCCCTTATGGCTTCACCCATAACACGTCGAATCTTTGAGATTTCATGCAACAGCTTAGTAAAATAAGTAACTCATAACTAAATTAACTTTGTCGACCCGAAAGTTAAAATATAGCGTGACCCATATAAATCAAGTAAATAACCCTATTAGCAGTAGTTTTGGTAATTTAGAACTTTAATCGGTCAGGACGAGAGAGAGAGAGAGAGAGAGTCAGAGTCATAGAGTCAGAGAGAGAGAGAGTCATTCCGAAGCTTTTGATCTGATCGACTCCGTCTGCCCATTGTGAGTCTGCTGCTAGGTAGAGCTGTAATTTTGGAGGGTGGAGATAGTTCTTAGCAATTTATAGTTAGTATCTCCATCCTCCATATTCTTACGCTTATGTTTTTCTTAATGATAGCTAATAGTGTTGATTCTGATATAATGATATATTTGTGAGTAATTTTTCTATGTTTAACTTAATGTGAAGTAATATATACCTATATGTATGTACATATAAGATACACGTTGTAAACATACCTCAATGCCATGTGCACATGATATTATTAAGCTTATTGCATAAAATGATAAATATAATTTTGGTTTCGCCGTTATAAATTATCAGGTTAGTGCTATTGGTAAGCAAGAGTTATATTTCTAGTAGTCTACTATATTGGTACTTTAGTATATGCTTATACCAGTTAGTGGTTTTCTGCTATGTGGTCTTTTCGAGGAATTGCTTCTTCAGACATGATTGGGTATTGGAAAGGTGCTCTTTTCTGAGTTTTGGTGTCTGTTTTCTTTGTACTTATGGTCTTTTAGGTAGCCCTTAAAGACTACAAACACACACACACACACATATAAGAAAAGAAAACTTATATTTAGAAAAAGGAGAAAATTTGCTCTTCTTTCTGCTAATCGGTTAGACCTCACAATATCATAGTCATGTGCTATTAATCTTTTTCCTTGATGATTTGACTTGCATTTATGTTTCTGAACTGATGATTTACTTCTCTCCTACCCTGACATCTCAGATGGAAAAATCAGCAGAATTTACTCTACATTCTGCCACATCATCTCAACAGTTGCAAACTAATGTAGGCTCAGCAGCTGAAAACCGTGGAACACCTCATTCTGTTCGAATATTTTCTTCAGAAAAACCAAGTCAAGCACCAACATCTTCTTCCGGAAGTTTCCAACGTGCTTCTCCTTTTATAGGTCATCAGGTTCCTTCACCAAACACAACACCTTTACCGTATCAGTTGCCCACGAGCGAAATAAGACCCGTGGGGTCCAGTGGATTTCCTAGCAGCAGCCATCTTGGAAGAGATTCTTCTTCGTTAGCATTACCTAGAGCTGACAGACCTCATACTAGATTCACAGCCAGTCCTCCTGCGAAAACTGCATCTGATAATAAGGTGCCAGCTCATCATGCTTCTGTAAAGTTTGAGCGAGCTGCTGACATGTCACGAGCGGTCCCACAAGCACCTACCTCTAAGCCATTCATAAGTCAGACCACCTCGGTGAACCTGCCACAACAGGTGGGGAAAATTGTACAAGCTCCTCCTCCAAGCAATACCCACAATCAAATTGGAAAAATTGTTCAGAAGTTATTACAGCCACATCTTCCAGAGCAAGTCATCTGGACTCCTCCTTCGAGAGATTACATGAACAAGGCACTGACCTGTCAAATATGCCAGCTAATTGTTAATGAGGTGGACACGGTACTTGTTTGTGATGCTTGTGAGAAAGCGTATCATCTAAATTGTCTCCAGATTCATCAAAAATCAGTTCCTAGAGGAGAGTGGCATTGTGGTAAATGTGTGTCCCTAAGCAACGGGAAACCTTTACCTCCTAAATATGGCCGTGTCATGAGAAATATGACTTCTGCTCCAAAAGTGTCTTCAGACAAGAAAGTGGACTCTTTAGATGGGAAGGTGAATCTACAGAGAGTGACTGCAAATGGGAACTCTGGCACACAAAATGCTCCCCATTTTGCAGCTGGTGTTGAGATGGTTGATGCGAGACTAATGCAAAAGAGCGATACTTTACCAAGTCAAGATAACAAAGTTAATGAACAAGCTTCTGGATCTGGTCTGAATAACTTGATGGAAGCCTCCAGGGTTGCTCATTTTACTCCTGTTGACTTATCAGTTGAAAGATCACGCGAAGAGAAGAAACTGATTGCTGAATCTAAGGCACAGCTTCCAGCAAACCCTGAGACAGTTATCAATACATTAAATGACCAAAAAGGGACACCAAAAATCTCAGAAAACCCATCAAATCAGTGTCCTGATAGCACCAACTTAAATATTAAGGAGTTGGAGAAATCTTTTGGGGAAGAAATTCTAGAGTTTAATGCTACAAATGGGGTAACCAAGGAAGGAGTTTCACTTGCTAATCATGTTGCACCTGGAACCAGTATTGGGCCCGGAGAGCATGGTGGGCCTTCATCAAATTGTTTGCGTAAAGTTGACTGGATTGGAGATGTGCTTAAAGTTGTGGATGAGAAGACATATTACCAGGCTTGCTGTGTCAATGGGGTTGTTTATAAAGTTCATGATCATGTACTATTTCGTTCAAGCAAAAACATATTGACACCTTCTAAGCTTCAGGTGAGCAATTTTAATTTGTTTGTTGTTGATGTAGCCTTTTTTTTTATTAATTGGCTTGTACTCGAGCTTATTTTTCTACAGGGTATGTGGGAGGATAGCAAAACTAGATCAAAGTGGGTTGTTGCATCGCGCTGTTACTTTCCAGCGGATTTGCCAGAGGCTGTTGGTCGCCCATATGCCCCAGAAATCAATGAGGCAAGTTATTTATATAATGGGTATAAACGAATGCTTGGCATAAGCAAAATTTAGGCCAAAGGGCTCACTCTGAGTATGCTTTTTCGCCCGTTTGACTAGGTCATTGTTAAAAATTCTAGGAGTAAAATAGAAGCGTCACTGGATTCTGTTAGTGTAGTCTGTTGTATATATCTGTATTGGGATTTGAAGGTCCACTCCTAACCGTCTTAATTTAGTGACTCTACCTCACCTGGGCAGTATTGGTGATATTTTACTGTTCTCTTGCCAATCTTATTGTATTATGGCATAAAGTTCATTGATTGGTATTTCATATTTGTAATATTCAATTGTAACCTTTTGTTACTTTTCCATAGGTGTACGACTCTAATCATGATGTCACAGTGAGGGCTGACTTAATCGAGGGCCCATGTCAAGTTCTTCCTCAACGACCATTTGATGCAGAAACTCAAAGGAGAGCTCGCTTAGGGATAGATGAAAGTGGTGGACTAAAGCCACTCTATAATTGCAAGTATGTAAATGTTTCTTCCCTTTATGAATTGCTGTTTTAGACTCTAGTCACACATTATATTTGTTTTTGTTTTTGCTTCCTGGCTAAACTGTGACTTGTATGATCAAGGCTCTGATTTTAGCAAAACATTTTGTTTTGAATCTTCTTTTCAGATGGTTCTTTGATGAAGCAAAAGGGATATTCCGTGCTGTTACCAGTTAATTGTCAGTTGCACAAATTTAGATCACAATGTTTTTGTTGCGGCTACTCGATGGCTCTTTCAGGTACACCGTAAGCTATGTTTGGAAGCTTCCATCTGTTGTCTCTATTTATGTTTTTCGTTATTGCTTTTAGTGAAAATACTGGTTAATTTGAGTGCGGACAACTAAATTGCATTTGTGTGGTTTAGGTTGTGCGAACCCTAAAGGTCGAGGCTGCGAGTCCATCTTGATCTAAAATAAAAAAAAAAGGAAAAAATTGTATTTGTGAAGTTGGGACATGGTCTTTTTATGTTCACCCATACTTGGCATTTATTTTTATTTTTATTTTTTGATAGGTAAGTTTGGCCCGAAGTATGAGGATTGTAATCTTGGTTTTACATTTGCAGATGCCAGGAGTAGCACATTGCAAGGCAAGTATGGAGTTTCCGGCCAATATTCAACATGTTTCACATTATGTAGCCTTCAGCTCTTTAGTTTTCTGTGATGTAGGTAAGTTTTGCCCCAAGTATGGGGGGTTTTGGCCTCTACTATTTCGCCCACCCCTTGGGATTCTTTCAGCTATTATGTAGTTTATGTATTGTCATCCTTATAAACTATAATTAAAATTGTAATGAAATATGGAAGGCGCGTATTATGCTCTGCTCATGTTATGAGCTTTAGATTGTTTAGTTGATGTAGAAACCAATTTTGTTATGAGTTATTGCAGTGATTTTTGTTTTATTGGTTGGATGTCAAAATAGAGATTTTTTTTGTGAAATAAATTTAATTCAATTTTAGGTCTTAAAAATACTCAAAAAATTGAGAAAAGTGTACAGCACTCTTTTGGTACTAGTAGTCTCTTATTTTGCCCCTTTCCATAGTTGTCTATAGGTATGTTGTGGTGGTTGATTATTATTTTTATTTTTCATCTTTAAATCTTATTTTTACAACACATTTGACACGGGAGGTTTTTCTGTTGGCTTTTCTTTTTAGGCGACGACTTTTTGGGAGTTGGTCCTGCTCATTTTATTTTAACTTTTATAAGATGTAATTACTGTCACTATCATTAAAAGCACTGGATGAAACAAAATTATTGCACTCCGTGGTAAATAATCCAGTAAAAGAATAGTTGGGAAGATCTTTTTTAATTTGTTGTGCTGGCCCATCCATATATATATATATATATATATATATGCACACACATACACTCATTTTGTTTCAAAAAGGATAAATAAAATATAAAAAAAAAAATTGTTTCAAAAAAAAAAAGAGTAAAATATATAAATAAAAAAAATAATTTTTAAAGGAGAGTATTTTTTATTTTTTTTACAATATTGTTTTTGCAAGTAGATCATATGAAGATAAATGGAGAGAAAAAGAGAAAAAAAAAAAATTATAAATTAAAAGTGATAGTTTAAATTATTTATTTTGAGACAATAAAATAAGTACATGAGTTCGTTCTTTTTAAAACAGATAGTATATCATAGTTTCTCAAAGCAACTAATTTTTTTTTCACATTTATGGAAGTAAAGTAAGAAAGTGATTGGAGTACAAGAGGGGTAACGATAATTAATAACTTTATAAATATATACTATACATTAATTAACTTAATTTACCTCGGAATAATGCAAGATTGATCCTAAATTCTATGCATGTTGTTTCCGATAACCCTGCTTGCTTTGAACTTAAAGTTGTAGTAGTAGTAGTAGTAGTAGTAGGTATTATTATTATTATTGGCCAGAAATTGAGCCGCTCCAATTCAAGGACAATATTAGTAGTAGGTCTATTTACTCTTTCGTAGACATCTACTTAATGCCACAGCTTCCATAAGTTATAATGTTTGGTTGCTGCTTTTTATAGGCCATAAGCATGGCAAGCATAAAAAGGCAAGACTTGCCTGTTTTTGACATAACATCAATCCGGATGATACAATCAAATTGTCGGGGGACAACAGAGATAACTAGATAAGTATTAAGTACCATGGAAAATGATATATGATATGTACTAATATTTCATTGACATAATATTTTAAATTTTTTTGTGCATAAATTTTGTGATAGTCTTTGCTTGCACTCCTCCCACCGCATAAACTTTATATAGTTATTGCAAATTATTTTTGCAGTCACTAACAAAAATTTATGTGATAACTCTTTTCTCATATGACCTTTTGACTATTTGATTTTTTTTGTAAATTTTCGACTTTGTAAATATTTTGTTCAATGATAACAGTGTACTGATCCATAAATATAGTATATGTTTATGCATACATGTAGAGTAGTGCTGTTTGGGACAATATCATCCCAGTTTCATAATTTACTGTTTTGAGATATGAATAGAGACTGGCTAAAAATCATCACGCATTAATGTCGATTTTGGATGCTCGTAGGAACGAGAACATTACAGCACAATGTCATCCTAGTTTCATAGTTGACTGTTTTGAGATATGAATAAAGACTGGAATTTAATCTCTAAAAATCATCATGCATTAATATCAATTTTGGACGTTTGTAGGAACAAGGACATCAGAATCCCATGTATAAAGAACTTGTCACCCTAAAAAAAATAAAATAAAAAATAATAATATTCAACCATAGCATCCGTCGCACTCAAGACAGTTTTTTTTTTTTTGTAAGCTTTAATGGATACATCGATATAATAATTAGTTAAATATATAATTGCAAAGATGTCGAATATCTAGCTATAAACTTCTAGTAATTATTAAATTTATTGTCATAGTGCGCTTGATGCTTGTGAATTGTGATAGAACGACCACCTTGATAAATATAAACAAAAAAAAAAAAAATTACTTCGAAGGTCTGACCTAGTTAATCAGACCTAACCCAACTTAACTTTTGCTATACCAAAAAAACATGAAAAGGAAATCAGATATATATATATATATATATATATATATACACACACACACACACACTAGGTTAATTTTATGTAACAAATGAGTAGGTTTTAGTAAAAGTGGTGGTTGTAAGGGAATTCCCTATAGATATTGAGGGTGGGTAGCTGACTTGTTTTGAGGACAACAAAAGTAGGAGGCCCTATATGGTGTTGGAGTTTTGCCCGATAAATCCAAAACCAAACCAATAAATGTGTTTTCATCAATAAGAGGAAGACTGCTCCTTAAACTAGTAATCATGATCATTTGCATGACAAGACCATTCAGTCGAGCCAGTCCCCCCGGTTTCATTTCATCTCATAAATGAAAATAGAGTTTCCTTTTTATATTTATTTACCCTCTTGGAGGAGATTTGCTTAGTTTAAATCAATTCTATATTTAGGTTATGTTTGTTTTGAAGAATTAATAAGTTACAGATTAGATTATTAGTTCTTTTTTATTTTATTATTTTATTTAATTTTTTATCATCAATTTCTTATTTTGAACTATGGGGGTACTATATTTTAATATCTTTCATAGATAGGTATTAGTTACACATTAATTTTAGGACGAACAATTGTAAGGTGGATTTAACTCTCCGTTGATACAATCTCTTGCGTTATTTCCTTTTAAAATAAATGTGAAATTATTTATGTAAAAAAATTAATAGAAATAAAGTATTAATTGTTTATAAGAAAATTATAATCCCCACAAAATAATCATTCCAAAGAAATATAGACAATAATGTTTTGTATTCGGAGTTATGCTTTTCCATTTATGTATCACAACAGACGTGGATAATAATGTATAAAGTAAAAAAATATATTATATGTCTATTTTATTATATAATAATTGCACGTATAATTCGGTACAATATAACATTACTCTGAGTATAGCCTTAGCAAAAGTGAACAAAGACACCATCATCGGTACTACTACTCCATAAGACGCTATCGGTTATTCCATAAAAGTTGATTTTGCTTAAAACTTGTAAAAATCAATCTACTATCTCTAAGCATGTCAAAAATAATAAAGCTCAAAATTTTGGTGTAACCGACTAGAATAGATGTAGGAATTATGGATTTGACTACCATCCGTTGCACCTTGAACACAATTTTATTCATTTTATTTATATTTTTTATTATGGAATTATGGATTTTATTCATTAAAACATATGCATATTTTTTATTGAATTTTTGATGGTTGAAAGTTCTCATCAATATTTAACAATGATATTACTCTTAATAATTCAAATTTATATGCTTTTGACTTTTTGTTATATATATATATATAGAGAGAGAGAGGTAAAACGTGAGAGTTGAATTAACATAACATCAAATGTTATCAATATACTTGATTTTAACATTTTTGTATTATTATTAACAAATATTTAGAATTTCTACCGGAGTTACTGTTGCAGAGAGACATCATCATCTCTTTATGTTGAAGGATCTGGATTAAAAAAATAAAAAAAAAAAAATAAAAAAAAAAAAAGCCAAATCTTTAACACAAATACTACACATCAGTCGTAAATTATTGACTTTTGATGCCAATTCGGTATACAAAGATATAAACACAAAATATGCAAATACAGAAAATAGTATTTCTTCCAATAAAAGTACATGCGGCAGGTAAAGCAACACAGAGCTTAGCCAACTTCCCAGCCCCCAAATTAAACTCCACTTTGTTAAATACTAGTACCACTCTTTCGGTTCCTACAATTTTAATAGATACATTTTTTAAAACAATTTTATTTATATCATTTTTTTTATAATATTTAAATATAATATATAAATATATTAAGATAACTTTTTATATATCTTAAAATATGTGTCATATTAGTTTTTCAAAATATACCGTAAAAATTATGAAAGGGAGAATGATGATAATCAACATGTACAAGTCTCCATTGGGGGCCCAATGCCATGATCCAGTAATTTTAGACAGGAGCTTGTAACAGACAAAACACATAATAGTAACTGACGCTTCTTTCTTTTTTTTTACCACTTTACCGACCTCTTTTCTCTACTTAATTCTCAAGCCAAGTCTTTCATCCTATCCAAAGCTGAACCGGGAATTCAAAATGTGGTCAACTAATGTTGTATATCTTGGTCACATATATATATAAGACTCGTTTGATACAGTTTATTTTTGAAAATATATTATAAATTATTTAATAATTAAATTATTGAATAAGTGGTTAGTTCTGTTTGGTATAATTTCTGAATAAGTGATTATTCAATAAGTTTTTTGAAATTTAGTTTTTTAGAAGTGATTATTGGGACTTTAGTAGTTTGTACAATTAAAAGCTAACTTATTGAATAAGCTGAAATAAACTGAACCAAACAATGTCATAGTCAACTAATTTGAAGACAGGATTAATAGGTTAATACAGATGTGGGCCATACAAGAGCAGATATTACTACTGGTACTTTTAATCACTTTTGATCGCTGCATGGCTATTAATTACTTATATAATTAATTAATTAAGGATATGGTAACATGCAACATCAACTTTGTGTATATTATATAATTTAAGTAATTGAACAATAAAGTTAAAGATTAAAAATTAAAAAAAAATTAGGGTTGGAGAAAAATTGGTCCGGCCTACTATCACGTGAGCCGGCGACTATCACGGCAATGTCGACTTTTCCCCAAGATCATATGGGATTTACCAAGAAACAAGGTCATGTTAGCTAGCTAGCTAGATAAAAAGAAAAGAACAAGATTCCGGGTCTGAGTTCATTGACCTTCTCCACGCGCATTTGCATGAAGAAGTTAAATATTCCAAAATTGTTATTTCAATTGTCAGTATCATCAGCTTTCTAATCTGACTCACGTGCAAGAGAATATTTAGTGCCTAAACAGGAATAATCTAATAATAATTGAGCATAAACGATAAGATTAAACGTCTAACTAATTTTTATGAGAATTTAATTGGATATTATTAATCAGAATTAAGCGAATATTTTTAGTCAATATTACGTATTCTATATGGAGTATAGAAGTTTTTAATAATCCATAATTATCGAAATTATTTCAGCAATGGTTTATGTACCCCTCACATTTTCACATTGTATTATGATTACTTTTTTGAAAAATAAATGTGCACGTAGAATTGGCAAATAATTAATTCAAGTTTTTGGATATGGTTTTTAAAGTTTTTTTTTTTGGATATACATGGGAGAAAAGGATATGGCTTATTGGATTTGAAGTAAGAATTTTCAGTGTCTCAATCTCAATCATTATAGTTAGCTAATAAGACCTCATTGACACGGATTATAGATCAATTAAGTAGGCTGCTTAGTTAGACCTCTTTGTTTTAAATAATTGGAGGTAGAGGTGATAGAACGTACGCGAGAACAAGGCGCGTATAATTGGGTGTTTTAGTTGCTTAATTCAGTAACCAACATTAATCCAACAAACTCTACTAATCTAGTTAGTAGTAGAGTTTATAAGTTGGGTGTAAACCGAACCTTGATTTCAGGGTCGACAGTTTTACGAATAATTATCAATCATCATCTTGCTTTAAAATTACACTGTATCTATCAATCTGTTGCTAATCCCTAAATTATTATTTAATTATATACTAATCCTTCATTATATTACCAATGATATGCATTAATTAAGAAACAAAGACCAAGATTATTTGGTCTAATTAAGTCAAAGCTGTTGCAACAGAAACGTACTCTCAGTATATATGTATGTATGAATGTGTGTGTGTGTGT
>JAUMHB010036560.1:0-14481 GCA_032359685.1 Pittosporum tobira | reverse complement strand
TAAAGGAAAATGTTGACTTTTAGCGGAAAAAAAGATTCTATAAATATATCTATAATATTAGTTAAAAATATAACAGTGATAATTGACATTATACTTATCTATTTAGCATATAATAATAATAATAATAATAATAATAATAATAATAATCATCATCATCTTTGAAAAATTTTATGTCATTTTATAATCTAATGTTGATTATTTATCTCTAGTTATCACTAAAAAGTAATAATTTTTTCTAATTTTGAAAGGAGTGGAGTATGAATTAGACGTTAACTGTGTTGAGTTTCACATCATCTCTTTTGAACAATTTTAATCTTATTTTGATAATATAGTTGGAGGGTAAAAGCGGAAAAAACCACAGTCTATTTGTTTTTTCGGTGATTAAGTCTTTTTAACTCATTATTAGTCTCTACCTTCAATTTTAATTATCATTGTTTAACTTTTGTGGTTAAATTAATTAATTTTTAAATGAATATTCTGCATTTATAAAATAAGGTTTTTGAAATTATACGACATAGATTTTGTGCTAAATTTTATCTAGCTTACAATGACTTTATCTCCCGCCTATATGCAAAATAGATATTTAGATCTATCAATTTTAAAATCGATAAGTTTGACCACAGAAGGCAAACAAAAAAATTTAAAATTAAACGGAGGATGAATGATGACGTTGTGTGGGACGAAATGTATCCAGGTGCCGGAGAGTGTGACGGATAAGAGATCAACGGCATATAACCAGGGGAAGGTATTCACGCATGGAGCAAAGGAGAGCACAGCAAAAGCATACAGAAAGCAGTGGCAGAGTGATCTGAGTGACTTCCTCAGATCAAGATCCCTCGAGATGAAGAGAGGTGGTTCCATGTTTCTTGTCTGCTTGGGCCGAACTTCGGTGGACCCCACGGACCAGGGTGGTGCGGGCCTTCTTTTCGGGACACACTTTCAGGACGCTTGGAATGATCTTGTCCAGGAGGTACTACTCATTTCAAATCATTCTACCCAATTCTGATCCTTTCATTCAATGCTAAAACATAATGTTACTTGGGTCATGTTTTAAAATTAGAGATATATTTATATTTTAATATTATAATAATTTTAATTTATTATTTTAATATAATTATATAAACTTTTACACCCATCCCTAAAGATAATTGTTTTAAAAATAATTTTCTGTCAGATAAAATTATAATCAATTATTTATTTTTAAAAATTATTTTTAATTTTAGAACCAACATAAGTACTGCTTCATTTAATGGGTCGGTTACTCTTATACTGCCCCCCTAGCCGGCAGACCATAAAGTTGCTGTACGTATTTCTCACCGTTTTAAGGGATAAAGCCCCAACAATAAGATCATGTAAAGAACTAGCTTTGTGCAGCAAATGTTGGCATGTACTTATTACACTTATTGGACGGACGGCATGCAATGAATTTTAGTTTCATTTTATCGTAGCTAATATTTCATTTGAATGTTGCATGTTAATATCACATGGTTGAGTAATCATGACTTTCGATATTTAACGATGTAAATCTCTGTTATACAAATTCAATATTCTTTTGTAAGTTTTGATGGATCAATCAACAAATTGTAACCTCACCAAATATTATCTGTTAATTAATTAGAGAGACACCCATGATAATCCTACAGCAACAAAGTAATTCACAGTTCCAACATTATGGCACCCTAAAATCATTGTACAATGACAATGACATGCATGTATTTAATTTTTAATGTTTTTAGACTTAAATATATGCATAACTAATCTACCTCCTGATGGAATTACAGGGTTTAATTAGTCATGAGAAACTAGACAGCTTCAACATTCCGGTGTACGCACCAAGTCTGCAAGACTTCAAGGAGGTGGTTGAGGCAGATGGCTCATTCGCCATTAACAAGCTCGAGGTCTTCAGAGGAGGAAGCCCACTCGTGGTTAGTCAGCCCGATGACCCGACTGAGGTGGGCCGAGCCATGGCCAACAGCTGCAGGAGTGTGTGTGGTGTCCTGGTTGATGCACACATTGGAGATCGGCTTGGCGACGAGCTATTTTTGCGGGTTGAGAATCGAGCCACGGCCCACGCAAAGGAAATCCTAGAGCAACTACAGTTCTTTCATATATTTGCTTCTCTTTCTTTCGCATAATTAGGTTGTGTGGTTAAAGTTTTTATACAGTTTTAATTTATTACTTCACAGTTAATCTACGTAGTTATGCAAAAGGAGTGTTTCCGTTTGGTCAATAAAGTTTGTTTGTCAGAAACCTCCATGTTTCACTTCCTTTTTAGCTTAATTTAGCTAACGATTGATCTCATATTATAAAACTGTTTGTCACAACTTATTTCATAATAATTTAAAATTTTATTTTATAATTAGAATAAATTATAAATTGAAAAAAAAAAATTATCTCTTAACTAACTTTTTCAAATAAGTTGGGTTATACTTAACTTATAATTTTTTTTTAAATTAATAAAAATAACTAATTTTAAAGTAGTTGACTTTTGAAAATAAATTATTATCAATTTCAATAAACTGAAAGAAATAGGCCCATACTAAATGTGTGAAGTTGTATAAAATATGGGGTTATTTCAGACATCAAATTTATTTACAATTAACTACTACCTTTGTTTCATTTTTTCCATTTATTTGGTTACTTCATAATTTGTTGAGATTGGAGATCATGAAATGGAACGCCTTTCTTGTTACGTATAAAACATGTGATAATCATTCTCAAGGGATATATTATCTATGAATATAATCTGAATCTTAAATAGTATTTTATATTCTAGAATTATAATTACATATGTTGGTTAAAAATGACAATTCATACATAAGGAATAACTGAAAATAGGATTCTCTTCATCATGCAAAGAGTCTCATTTCGAATTTTAAAAATCAATTTGCGAAATTTTGACAAAGGTTGGTTTAAAAATTTGTTCAAGATTCTTATGAAGAATCGAAGAACTATGGTCGATAATTATGGCACAAATTTGATCAAACACCCAACTTGATGGATCATCCCAGTGTCTAAACCTCCTGCACTGAGGCAAGACAGAAATTGAAGGAAATAATAATTTCCTTTTAAAAAAAAACTGGCAATACCAATACAGTCAACCAACTAAAATACCAATAGGCCAACAAGTCGTAATAAACAATGAAATCATGAAAATCCTCAAGCCCCAACTTAGCTATGGAAACAGCTTTAATTTGATTTTCCCCAGAACGGGATTAAGAAGATAAAACCATTTTAATTAAAGATAAACTCGATTCCAATTAATCACTTCGAGTAGTAATACCCATCTGATGAATCCAGCATAAAAATATCAGCCACTTCAGGTAGCCTGAAAGTCACCTTCTTTCTCTTCCCACTCTTGCTTTTGCTGCTTTCAATTGAAGCATCCTCCTCCATTTTTATTTCATCGTTTGCTTGCAATTTCACTCGATCCAAAGATAAACTATTTCCAGGCCGCAAAATTGATGTTGTAACCTCCACGCTTTCCTCAAATGAAGGATGAATTTTATTACCATAAGTATTCAAGCTGGGTGAATTCAAGATCCAATCCTGTAAAGTGAATTTGCTGATGCTCTTCAATATCATCTCCGGTTGGTGAGGTATCGATAACTGTCTCTTCTTCTTCTTCTTCTTCTTCTTCTTGTTATCCCATAATGAGCATCTCGGCTTCATGAACTCGAATATGGATGAGGATAATCCAATTTTCCGACCATCCAAATCTTGATTTGCTAATCTCTTGGGGCTCTTGTGCACAAGGTGATGAATGCCGCATAATCCCATTTTCACTGGCTTCTTGCTCATCATGATTGAAGTTGAAGCCGGAGAGTTTGGTCAGTTTTCCAAATAATTGTTGGGACATAATAAAGGTTACCAGGTGGGTTAAACTAACTATAGAAAAACAGAAGAAAATAAAAAAGTTAATTTTAATTCCCTAGGAATTAGATGGCACTTAGGTGGTTAATATCAATGAAACAAGAGGATAAAGAAGCCAGAGATGGGATTGGAATTATAATTTGGATTCTCTCAGATGAATGCATGAATATAACTGTTCACATATACTTAAATATAAAAATAAGTAAATAACTTTTACTTTCCATTTTTTGTCCTGGGGGTAAAGTTTGAGAATTTGATGGCAAAAGATGCTGAAGTAAAGATGAGACGACTTTGATTCTGTGTATACTATGAATGAGTTAACAGTTTCTGAAGGATAAAACCTCTTTGGATTGTCAAGACTTGTCTAGGACAAGGTCTACATTGTAGAAATAAAGAAATGGGCTGATAAAAGCAAAGTTGATTAGGTCTATTAGGTAGTTGATTATCTCATTCTTAAGAATTTAAATAAGTCTGTATAAAGACAGATTTATACAGAGCTAGAATTCACTTAAGATTAGGTGATGGCATCACTTGTTTTTACTGCTCCACTCAACCACGTTTTTCTATCCAAATTAATTAAGATAGCTGAAAAATGAAATCCTAAATAGCCAATAAAGTAGGGGGGAAGGGAAGAAATATAAGTAATATATATAAGAGTAATATACATAGAAGAAAGCCAAAATAAAATAAATGAAAGAGGAATGCATAAATATTTAAGAAAATAGGAACATAAAATAAACAAAAATGATATAATATGTACACGTAAATAATAGAAAAAATGTTTATTCATCATGTGCTTTAATGTTTCTCTATTTTTTTTTTTAAAAAAAAAAATTCTGTTATTCCTATTGTAAATGGTTGTCTCTCGATATTTCTTGGACAAGAAAGATATTTGTCAGCATGGACAGTGTCCTTTGCTAGTTTTTAACTCTAGTGTGCTAGTTTTAATTTTAGTGAGCTCGTTGGGATGATATGAACTATAAACAGCAGAGCAAGAAGATCAAACTTGTCAATTTTATTCACATTTGGAACCTCATCTTATTTTTGGAATAAATAATTAATCGAAGTCCTTCATCTGGAATTGTGACTCTAGATGGTTGTTCTATGATAAAACCAGAAGATTGAAAAGGTAGTCCAAAGTCAATGCCAGAAAGTCAAATTCCACCGTTCTATGGCAGCATTCATATTAATAGCATAAATTATTCCGAGTATTTTTTAATTTAGGATTTATTGAACTCATTTTATTATTATTATTATAGTCTGTTGAACTCAGTTAGCGTATGAAACAATTGTTTTCAAGCATTCAAATGATGACTCATACCTATAATTACCTATTTTAAAAAATTAAAAAAAAAAAAAAAAAAAAAAAAAGATAAAATCATAACTTTGTATTGGTACCATCTGCCAGAATTACAATAATTGAGTAATAAATTTCCTCCATCCTAATTGAGACGAATTAAAGAGAAACTTGGCAGACAGATAATTTTAGTTATAATATTGCAGTATTGCTTAAAAAGGTCACAAATTCACCGCTCTTACAAAGGTCGAAGGGCAAATGAAGCTATATAGAATGCAAATATCACTTTTTTTTTCAGTCTTTTCTATGAGATAATACAGATTTTACATCGAGCATAAATTGTCCAATTATATAAATAATTAATGCTACTACTACTTTAGAACTCAAGATAGTCTAAAAAATAGTAATTTTAAAATATTAATATTTTATTACAACTTTTGCTTAAAGTGCAAATGTTTAACACGCATATTTTTCAAGATTTTGTGCAAAATTGTATCTATATTTGTAATAAAATAATAAATTATAAATATCATTATTAATGAATTTTTATGATACTATGATAAAAATCTATCTCTAATTTGAAAAATATGGATTAACTAAGAAAAATGTTTAGGCTGTAGCCAGGTTTTCATCACTCCGCCGGATATGACTTGGGCTTATTCAAAAAGATCTATCCTGATTGAAAATAACTTTCTCAATTTTTATTTAATATAACAAAAAAAAAGAGAGAGATGCAAGAATTTGTGTAATTGTGTCCCATTAAAAGCAGAATCAAAGTCGGTCATTCACCAACTCCAGATATGGATGAATACAAGACACACATCATTAATATGCACAATGAGAAACGCACAGGGTAAGACTACTTGGAATTATATTCGGAGCACAGAGGACCTCACTCAGGTCTTTTGCACCCGTAACGTTACACCGCAAAGAGATGCATCTACATATTTCATTCCACTTAATGTTTCAAATACAGCACTTCTTTGTAAAATTAAACCATAACTTTTACAAATCAAGCCAAACCAATTAAAGTAAAAACATTCTGCAATAGATCCAGCTCTGTGACGAAAAAACAACAAACTCACTGACCTGCTGATGGATTTGTCAATAGTTCAAGAGATTTCCTAAGGTAGTCCACGGCAATGGAAACATCATCAAATGCCAATGCCCCAACTGCAAACCTTGCTGCCTTGTGAGCCTCTGCAATTTTTTCAGGTGAAGGCTGGTAATTGCTATCATATTGATACCCTTGGGCAGAAGTTGGTGCAGTATCTGAAATGGGCCCATTTCTAGCATTTGGGCTGAGCTGAGCAGTTAAAGGGTAGTTCGGCGTGCCAGAAGCTGGTGGGGCTGAGTTGGAACTGTCAGAGCCTTGATAGTAAGAGGGGACATGAGATGGAGCAGCTGGAAGGCTAGTTTCGGTAAAACTAGGATACGTTTGAAAGTTTGGAAGATATGAATAATTAGTTTCAGGAGGCTGGTATTGTGGCGAGTGCTGTTGTGGTTCTAGCGGAAATGGCTGATGTTGATATGGTGGTTGAGAATAAGTAGAATTTTCTGATTTGTTTACCGGAGGCGGTTGAAGGAAATTGTGGGATGAGTAATCATCAGTTGGAGGTGGTTGATTGAAACTATGGGACGGATAATCATCCCCTGAAGGAGGTTGATGTAAACTATGGGATGGATAATCATCACTCGAAGGAGGATGGTGGAAACTATGGGGTGGATAATCATCACTCGATGGAGGCTGATGGAAACTATGGGATGGATAGTCATCAGCTGAAGGAGGTTGAGGGAAATTATGGGATACATAATTGTTGGTAGGATAAGGTGATGGTGGAATGTTTGATGGAGGCACGGGAGGAATATTAGAAGTCTGTGTTGGCTCAACTTTATCATGAACCTGAGTTGATTGATCAAATTCAGGTGCAGGCCTGGTAGCCGGATCAATTCTGCTTGGTTCGATATCCTGCATATAAAGTAACAGTTAGAACCTCCAAAATTGTTTGCTTATCCTGTACTTCTTTCCTCACAGGTGTTCAAAACAGGTACTTCCAGATTAGTTCATTCTTTAAAGCAAGTATTACAGTAATTCATATCATGCAAGATGTTATTTGTCTGGCATAAAAAATTACATTTCACCTGTGAACAATTATACCTTTGGTTCTTTTTGTGTTTTTTTTGTTTTTTTTTAATTTTTTTTTTTTTGAGACATTATTAGTACCATTTTCATAAGAAGATATGACAAATTGTTCTACACAGATGTTTATCAGAAACGCATTAGAAAAATTGGCAAAAGGATATGTAATCATCCCAAGGTCAAAGGGGAGAGATAATTGTATAGCAACAGGGAACATCTAGTTTTCTATGAAGCTATTCTGTTACTGTTAAGACTTTTTTATGAACCAACTAGAGGAGCAATACAGAGAGAACCGAACTTTATTAATAGTCACCAACTATTCCAGGTTGGTTTCACTTTTCAGAAGAATATCATCCAAGCATGCTTTCTTTTAACTTGTAACCGGCAGACATGATAATCTTACATAACGAATACAAGAAAAGTTAGGCAGAGAACATACATAACCAGCATTTGGGGTAGCATCTTCATTATTACCCCCAGGTGGGCCTGGTACAGGCTTCCTTCCTTCTTTCAGAGCTTTGCTTATATCTGCAGCTTTCCATGCTGCATATTTTTGTTTCTGCTCAAGCTTTCAAAGGAAAATACAAAAAGAGAGTCAACCAACTCATACTAAATAAACTATATAATGGTCAAAAAAAAGTAGATGAAAGAATGTCATATTCATTTAACAATGATCAACAACCATCCTTATGGAAACTCATAAAGCTATCAGAAACTCACATCAGGTTGAAGCTGACCAAACTGATTCAGAATTTCAAAGAAAATACTCGCAGCATAAAACGTCTTTGCAGTACTCCTGTGACAAACTCAAAAGGGTTATATCTTAAAACAACAAATGCATCATCAAGCATAATATGTTTGTACATGTGTGTGCAGATAAACTGTATACACAAACGAACACACACACAGAGACAAATCAGTTTTTCCTTCATAATTTACTTGGATCTGTTTTTATGCTACTAGCTATTCTTTTGGTTCTTCTCCAGCTGTGAGAACTTCGGATTTGCGAGAACTAGATGACTGATCAACCAATTCCTAAGTCCGGATGCTCCCTCCAGCATGAAGGAACCTTATCGGAACTGGAAAAGCCCTCCATTTCTGTCTAATGACCTCGCCTCCCCTGGCTCTTCTACCATCCGGGGTAACTTTCCTCCCTATGCTATGCTCTCGCAGCGCAGAGAGAGAGATATTATCCACTTGGACAAGTCTTGAATTGACAAGTCGCCCCTTGAGCCCCTTCCAAGTAAGTTGAAACAGTTGACCGAAGGGAGGATGTGCAGAAGGTTAGAGAATTTGTTGAGAACCAAGCCCTCGGTTGGGTAATTGTTCAAGCGACAAAAAGAGTGGGATGACACCTCACCAAATTTGGAATTTGCTACAGCAAGAAACTATTTTTAAAAGAAGGGCCCTCCTTCAAGAGGGGGAGGACAACCTCGTTCGTCCTTGTAGCTGATGAATACATGGAGAGCTTGAGAAAGAGAGAGAAAGGCCACTGAAGGGACCTAGTGATGATGAAAGTCATTTTCCTTAACACAATATTTAAGCAAATCAGAAGACTGGAGAGAATGCATTGACCATTAATATTAAATGACCTTGAAATTATCAGACTGAAACCATTAAGGCCACTGTACACAAAAGGAATGTTTCTAGAACATTGAACTCCTTGAAACCCAGTAAAACTGAGGCCTAACTCATCCTATTATTTATAGAATCTTGGAAATCATTAGATAGATTCAAAAAGGCCATAAACTTACTGGGTGAGCTACAGTCCTTTATATCAAGTATCAGCTTAGAATCATCAAACAAAAAGATATAAAGCATCATTGGAATATTTTTGGAGAACGGGAAAAAGAGTACTCCCATGCGGTCCATTATGTCTAGTTACAGATGCATCTTTTATACTTATTTTCAAGACAAACTTTAGATCCAAATTTATAAACTTCAATTGCATAGCTTTGGCTTCCAACTGACAGAGTACAACGTCCAAGAATAACCAAAGGTGTCAGGTATAAACAACTTTCCTTGCACACTCCATATAGTAACAAGAAACCAAATTGATTCTCTTCAAGCATAATTTTTTATTTTTTGAATAAGTCCTCTTCAGACAAAAATAACATTGAGAAAATTTTTAAAAACTCATTCACAAGGTAAGATTTTCTGGTGTGCAAGCTGGGTAGGAGACCCAAGCTATTGAACTTAAGCATTTATGCGTAACCAAAAAAAAAACATTTGGATTTTGTGATGATCACTTTTTACAGTGTGGCATGCACATCAAAATACAAGAGTTTCAGGACCTAACACTTGTAGATGAGAACTGTGAAGTGCCTAACGCTTGAAGGGTGGATCAAGAAATTTGAGCAAAAACGAGAACAATTTATAGGATCACAAAAATCATAACTAGAAAAGACAAACTCCAAGTATCAGAAAGAACTAAGAACTTATCATACTTATCAGCTCGCCCAGCCCGATCTTGCTTATCTGCCTTCCCAAAGACATTCAAGGCAAACCCCTCAATGTGTAGACTGTCATCAGGCCCCAAAGTCAGTGACTTTTTATCCTGTAGAGAACAAGCACCCAAAATGACAATTGATAAGAAAATTGACAGAGAGAGCAAACAAAGTCAGATAGTAACATACCAAAAGTTGCTTCAAGCTCTAACTTTATCATGCCTAGTAGCTAGTTTAAGCTAATTTAAACATAAGTATACCTACATGCAATTTGCTAATTCAAACCCGCAATACATTTTAATAATCATCAAATACTAGTTCATCTCTGCTATTTTATTTCGGATCCACGAGTGAAGTGAAAAACCCTAGACCAACAATTAATCTATGAAAAATTAAGAGGGTAAAAGAGAGTGATTAAACCTTTTCAAGCTGCTTCATAAGAGAAATAAGCAGAGAATTAGTCGTCTTTGTGCGCTCGCTCTGAGGAATCTTCAATCCTCGTTCCATCGCGTACAATCGACCTGAAGAAAGGTGAAATTAATTGTGAAATTGAAGAATCGGCAGACCGATCAATTGTAAAAAATAATTTGATCAGCATTTATTAGGGTATAGAGTTATGCAATAATTGTAAAATTAATTTAAGAAGAGCGAAACTTGCAGTAGTAGGCGACGAGAGGTTCGTGTTTCTGCAACTCGTCCGCTCGTTGTAAATACGGTAGCAGCAGCTTAGCTGGTTCGTTTTCGTTCGCCATAGTCGTGGAAGTATATGATTCACAGAGAGAGGGGGAGGGGATGTTTGATTTGATTTTGTGAAGAAGAAGTTTTACGGAGACGAGCCTTGCTTGTATTCGATTGTTGTGTTCATACGTGGCGGATATGACCTGCCATTGCTTCAGCACATACGAAAATTTCGAAACTGTTCAGTGGCTTCGTACGAAACTCGGATCGCGATTAATGCTACCGGTTATTTATTTTTAATATGTTTTAAAATTAGTATGATAAAATACTAAAATAATAATTTATTTTTCATAATAATAAAATTCACTTAAAATTATTTTAATATAAAAATTATAATTATTAACTTTTTAAGGTTTTTTTATTATTTTAGAACGGAGAGGATTATTTTTTCATGTGTTGATCAAAAAGTGATTTACACAGAAACAATAGTAAAATCATGACAAATCAATTAAAAAAAATAGTAAAGAAAATAAATTTAAGAAATAATAATAAATTAGTAGATATGTTTAATTTGAATTTAGACTAAGACTAAAATTAATGTCAAAGCAGTAAATGAGCAGATCAATTTAGTATAAAAAAAAAAGTACTCCCAACAAAAAGTGTCATACTATCATTATTTAAAACATTATAAATGTCAAAAATATTACTGTATTTTCTTTTCAATAAACATAATAAATATTTACTTAAATAATGATAGCATGTTAATACAATCCTTATGCTATATTTTACATATTTCAAATTTTCTTTCAATGGATAATATGAGTGCAAAGCCTTAGAATGTGAATTAGGAAAAGACAGTTTTGAAAAACCTCTAATAAAGGAAATTAAAAGAAAAATTAAAATGAAAGTTTGCGAAGTTCCCAACCAAATATTATACTAGTAATATTTTAACATTGTCTGCTATACCAAACTTTTAAGAGTACAAATAAATCGACTAATACTCCAGAAAAGGAGGATCCATCCCTGTTGATAAAACACGAGAGGCAAAGGGCACCCTTGAGTTCTTTCTTTTTTTTTTCAAAAAAAAAAAAAAAATGATCTTCCAAAGTTCAAAATTATCTTTACAAGGTTATATTTTTCAAATTAAAAAATGACTAAACATAATACAACAATTTGGAACAAGACATGCCTCATTTGCTAAAATATAAAACTCAAACAGAAGCTTTTATAATGCAGAAATGACTTAGAGAAAGCTTCAGAACACAATATTACACATAAGGCTACCATCCCTACTCGCAATTTCTTGATGCTCAAATATGTAAGTATATCTCTACAACAGCAACTAAACTAGTAAAAACCACTGAAATATCACAAGGCTATAATAAAACTATGGGTCTCATCACTTTGTCAGTTATTATGGTGTGCTTGGAATATGCTCTGTGCCTGAAATGCAAGAGGCAGCATCCTCCTTTGCTATGGCAACATAATTCAGTGGAGCAGCTGGCCTCATGCTGTTCCTCTTCCCATCTTTATTTATGGACCTCGAACCATTTTGATTGGGATTCAGAGACAGACGCCTGTTAGGGGTCCCATTTGCTCCATTGTTTGGACGTGGGCCCAAAACCTTCTTAGTGCTGCTAAGTGGTCGGGCAGGACTTGGCCTTGAACCAAATATTGCTTCTTGTTCTGTGTTTAGCTGCTCATGGAACTTCTTCTGATCCTGTACCAACAACAAAAGTAGAATTATAAATTTTTGTATCCAATTTGATTTTAAAATATTTTAAAATCAAATAAATAAATAATTTATAATTATCTCAACACTAAACATGCTGCAACAATCTAATCACCCCAAAAATCCATATTCAAATCAAACAACTTAGATTGACCTTCATCCTTCTCTTCTCTTCTTCCCTGTCATGTCTGAGCATTGCATATTCATCTAGCATTGCAAGCAGAGGAACACCATCGTAACCGAATGATAAGCCTCGCTCTTCTTCCCAAGCACGAGTTTTGGCAACCAATGTTTCAACAAGAGCTACAGGAAGATGTTTATATAATTAATTATCATTAAATAACCTTGCAAAATATAACCTACCAAAGATATTTCATGCTTGCTTCGTGTACTCCACCAAAATAATGACTTCACAATTTTCACGCAAATTAAGAAGGTCAAACAAAAGGAGAGTACAAATAATGAAATAATTTCCAATTTTACAGAGTACAAATCATTTCCAATTTTACTGTAACATATCTGGATTTGATGCAATTATATCTTTGACTTGTGTACTTGAGACTTTTTTTTTTGAGAAGGCCGAACTAAGGACTAGATAATTTTATAATTCAGAGAAATCATTCATAAACTTAACTAATGCTTATGAACTTATATCAAAGGTCCTATATGTGAAAAAGTCATGAAAAACATGAAAATTTTCCAACATGGCACGAACCTGGAATTTTGTTTACCAGAATCCGGGCTTTTTCAGCACGCTTGAGGTTTAGGTGTGCACCTCTGCTAGCATTATACCTGTTGTCATCCTGTTACAGTAACAGAGTAAGTGGGACAGTAACACTATACTTTATCATTTTTTTAGATCTTTGGAATGCCACGAAACTCCCTTAAACTTGCCGTTTAGCAGACATACGAAGGCTATGTTTATTTGAGGGGATCAAGCAAGGGATTGGACAATCAGTCCTTTAAAATATTTAATCCTTAGGATTATAAAATACCCTGTAGCAGGGGAATTATTTAATACATCCCCCAACCAGGTATTGTAATCCCTTCCACGTAGGATTGATATATTGAGAATAAAGTATTAGTATCCTTTTTCACATATGACAATCATGTCCTTTTAATCCAATCCTTTAATTAGTCCATGATATAACAAATACAACACAAGATTACTTTTGAGTTATCCCTTGCATAATCCCCTTTAAAATAAACAAGGGATTATATTTTGTAAAGAACTAAATAATACTCCCTCCGTCCTAGTTGAATCGCAACACTTTGACTTTTTGCAGAGTTTAAGAAATTTGTTTGATGTTATAATTTTAAAAGGGGAATAGTGATTGAAGTAGTAATATTATAATTTAAAAAAAAAGAATAGTGATTGAAATGGTGGAGTATAGTATTGATATTATAGTTTTAAATAGGGGAATAATGATTGAAGTAGTGGGCCATATTTGATAAAGTAAGGGTAATTTAGACAATTAACATTATTAAACTTTCCAAATTTAGTATGTTGCAATAATGTGGGACGTCCAAAAAAGACAAGTGTTGCAATATAAATGGGGCGGAGGGAGTATAGTTTAGGGATTATAATCCCATAGATTATATAATCCCCTCAAGATAATCCTTGCAAACAAATATAGCTCTTCATGTATATATGCATAATTTGGTTGGTTTGAAGGAGGATATTTTAATATACAAACAAACAAATAAGTGTACTTAAAAGATCAAACAGGATAAATTACACAAATTAAATAACCAAATAGAATGGAGTTAATGCTGTTGACTATATGGAAGTCAAGTAGTTAACATAAGGCTTAATGGGTTTACAAGAAATCACTGACATCCTTAAGAGACATATCGACAACAGCTGACAATTATCATAACACATTGAAGATGCTATAGAAACCATGACTTTTGTGCTTGAAGCCAATTGGTGCCTTTCTTATTTTTAGTTTTAGGGTGCGCCAACTAAGACCAATGAACAGCCAACAAAGATTTAACAAAATTATACAACATACATTATACAAAATCCCAATGTATGGTATATATTGTTTAATGGTTAGTCCAGATATGAAGTATTTACTCTACACAGTACTTATCACCTCCAAAAAAGCAAGAACATGATCTAGGATCATATTTGTCAGATTTGTCTTCCTAATGCATTTTCAGAAATAGCAGCAGCAGCAGGAATCACATAATACTAGCAATAATGAGGACATAGTTACTGGATGTAAATATGCATATGCTGGGGCAGAGAGTCAAAAAGAATATATTACCCTATTGTAGTCTTCAAGCCAACTCTCTTCTTCACAAGCTG
>JAUMHB010036549.1:0-19838 GCA_032359685.1 Pittosporum tobira | reverse complement strand
TTTTCGCCTATATCACTTATGACTTGTGTATTTGTAAGACATGGATTTAATAATAAATTGGCAACCCAAGTCGGGGTATGGATGCCCAGATTTGGGGGTGTCACATTTAAACTACAGCAGTTATTTTGGGAACGGAGGGAACAAGAACATGAATTATTCAGATGAATTATTGTATGTAAATTTTAAAAACTAAAAATTTAAAAAATTATCTCTCTCCGAACGCGTCTAAACAAGCCTTTAATATTATAAAATTGCCTGCATGTAAATTGACGAAATTTCGTGGCACTTTTCTTAGATGTGGGGGAGTATCAATTAGCTAGATGAAAAAACATAAATAAAATATAATAATATAATAATTTAGTATTAATTAAAGTTGCAAATGGGCATGAGAATAACAATAAAGGAGCGTGACGAAAGAACAAGAATGAAGACTAAACCCCCATTGAAGGGTCAAAAAAGATAAACCCACTACTCAACATACACATTCATAATTCCACCCACTGTTTATAAAACTGGATTAAATGTACCATATGTAAATGAAATCAGACAAAGAATCCACAGAAAACCCTAAAATATACTCATTTCACAGGTATAGTCAAAACAAACCCATCTCTCTTTTTCACTTTTTTTCTTCCATCATTCATTCACGAAGTTATTAATTTTTTTTCTTCTGTTTATTATTTTTATTCATTCATAATCATAAAGTTAAAAAGCAACCAACACGCAAACAACTCGAAAACATTCTTTCCTGCATTAAGTAAAGGCAAAGGCACCAGTACTGCACAGCTGCAGACAAAGGAGCTGGTATTTTCTCTGCCTTTTTCCAAAACCTAGCTTTTTTTTCTTCTTGGACCTCATCCGGTATTCATGGATACCGCACATCAATGGCCACAGGTGTTCATTTTTCCTCTAAATGCATGCGTTAACTTAATGAAGCCTTAATTTCCTTTTAAACCCTATTTTTTTTCGTTATTTAATTCTGAAAATTTCAAATTATATACATATATATGCAAATATATGTTTCATCAAGTTTGAGTTTGCTTTCTTTCCACATGAAATATATAAAAGCACATCACTTTTGCTTTAATTTTTGCCCGATGACCGATAAAGGGATGGTAAAAGGTATTCTTTGTAACTGTTGTTCGTTTATCTCTTTGCTTCTTTTGTTTGTATGCTAGTTTGCACTCTTTTTTTCGCCATATATAGATTAGTATATAGATCCTCCATATATTTCTAATAGATCGATATGATTTATTTGAGTTAATTTGCTATATATGTTATGGACTTTTCTCTCTCTCAATTGGGTCATGGTTAATTTCAGGAGACAGCTCCTCCACGGTCCGTGGGAGAGAGAAAGGTGAGACCACAAAAAGATGAAGCTTTAAACTGTCCGAGATGCCATTCAACAAACACAAAGTTCTGTTACTACAACAATTATAGTCTCACTCAACCGAGATACTTCTGTAAGAGTTGCAGAAGGTACTGGACTGCCGGAGGTTCTCTCAGAAATGTTCCCGTAGGAGGAGGATCGAGAAAAAACAAGAGATCATCCACCATTTCATCATCAAAACCGGAGTTCTCGTCTCAAAACCCTAATCTTAACCTAGCTAGTTTCTCGGCAGCCCCACAAGAATATCATGGTGTGACGCAATTTCTTGAAGTTCCCAAGATTGAAAACATCAACAACAACAACAATATTCAACTCAACTTGAGCTCTTATCCTTCATCCTCGTTATCGGCCGTGGAGTTGCTTAAGAGTAGTGGAATTGCTATGAGGGGTTTGAATAATTCTAATTATAGCGCCGCACCGGTGGTAAATCCGAATATGATGTATCCATCAGGGTTTTCTTTCCAAGAATTCAAGCCACAGGTGGTAGGGTTTGCTGTTGATGAGCTTGAAAAGAGGTATGAGGGTCATCATGCGAATAATAGTCAAGAAAATGGAGCAGCCGGAGGAAAACTATTTTTTCCTAGTTTCGGAGCATTATCAAAGCAAAATGAACCAAGCACCAATGAAGTTGATAATCAAAACAAGGGACATGGACATGGGGGAAATCCACCCTTTTACTGGAATGGTAATGGATGGTAATCAAAGAGTATAGTACACGTGCAGAGTAAAGAAACTATTTAAGGAGGCCTGCAGACAATTGTTTTGTACTAACTCCGTCGTGAAAAGAACAATGGTTGACTCAACTTTTTGTTTGAGTCAAATGTAATAACAACTAATGTAGTAGGATACATTTGGTTTGTTGTTTATTCACTTTACTTCCTTAATTTTCACTAAATATTGTGTGCATAGAACATGGTTTGGATTACATTAGCTTCTCTAGGTTTGTTTGATCAAATTCAAAAAGTTGACTGATTTATAAATTGTCTTATCGCAACCATATATCTTCACCCTTGCGGCATATGACAACCAGTTTCTGTATATGCATGTGTATGTGTGCTTCTTTGTGTGTATATAAAGCTAACAATGTGCTTTTACAAGCTTGCAACATGAAGTTTATATTATGTCTATATTATAAAGTGGCAGCTAGAGGGTAAAAAGTACTAATTTTAAGACAGTTAGTAGTCCTTTTGTTCCTCACCAATATCCGAAAAAGTAAGAGAAAAATTATAAACACATATTGATGCGAAAGAAAATATCCATGAACACTAGGATTTATTTATGTTTTAGTATTAATGGTAAGATAGTCTATTTCATGTATTTTTTTTCTTCTCCCGCATCAATATGTATTTAGGTCGCAAGTGGTCCATTCGAAGGAGTCTAGGAATAGAGATGAAATTACCAATAAGGTATAAGGCTCACTATGAAGCTTGTAAAACTTATAACCACAATTATAACTCAGAATAAACTAGAGATACATAATTTATATTGCAACAATTTAATATGCGCGCCCAGAAGACACATAATTTATATTGCAACAATTTAATATGCGCGCCCAGAAGACGTACTAGTAATTATAATGTGTGTGTGTGTGTGTAAAGCTAACAATGCGCTTTTACAAGCTTGCATCACGAAGTTTATATATAACAAAGCAACTATTTATCAGCACCAATATTATAGTCGAGGACAGCTAGAGACCAGATGCGAAAGTTAATATACGGTCTACATGTTTTTGTTCGGATAAATCCCTCAAAATTTAGAGAAAAAAAATGGATTATATAGATTAATTTAGGTTAGTAAATTTATTAATTAAGAGCTTAGTAGCTTTCCGTTTTTTTTTTTTTTTTTTTTTTTTTTTTTTTTTTTTTTTTTTTTTTTTTTTTTTATCGGAAACGTGACACGATTCTTGGTTGATCTGTAGCCCCGACAGGGAGATTTTCCCAGCCATGAAAGCACTTAATTCATAAAAGTGAACAAGAGCTAATTAAAGGAGGGAAAGGCAAGTTATAAACTCATATAGGTGTAGACTAACGCACATGATCGATCAGTATAAATATATATATATATTTGTACGTGTTTGATGGTACAGATCTTTTGAACTACTTCATTTATTCTAAAATTAGAAATATTTTTAAAAATTAAAATTTTAAAAATTGATGTTTTATTACACTTTTTTACATAAAGTAAATGGATCTTTTATAATTTTTATAATATTTTTATTTATTTAAAAGATGGTGTGAAACGTCATCTAAATGTATAATAAAATAATAAATTAAGAATAATATAGTGTTTTATTATACTAAATAAAAATTTATTTATAATTTTAGAGCCTATTAAGAGTAATAACACATCTCAAATTTTAGAACAAAAATAATTACTATTTTGCATATGAATATGGATATTTTGTTCATTGCCTAGCTATTAATTGCCATATGGAGTATTATATACATGCACCGCAAACATTTGACAAATAAATTACATAACTTTTGTTGTTGTTGTGTTTTTCTTCTCATGTTGAGACTTTGAGAAAGAAAAAGAACGTTCTTTGTCATGTACTCACTCTACATGATTGTTGTACGGAGTCATGTCATGAAGCAAATTGTCCACTAAAAAACAGAGACACCAGTTCACCTGCCTTAACTAAAAAGCTCACCTAATCCTTTGATTAGATGGTCTGCGAATTAAGAAAGCCGGTCTTTATTTGGATTCTTTTGTTCACTCAAAAAATAAAATAGTTTGAATTATACAGTACATTTATACCAGCGACGAGGGGATTGCAGATATTTTTATCCATAAGGATTCCATACCACGACAATGAAAATGAGTAGTACTGTCTGGGGGACCTTTACCTACCATCCATTACAAAAGCCCAATACTCATTATTAAAGCCGAACACAATTCACAAAATAAAGTCGAGTCCAATTATGGTTGGGCAAACATGACCCAACATTTTTGTTTCACAGAATACATGTAATTTTGTTTTTGTTTTTTTGGGCAAATAAACAAAGTTTATAGATACCAAAATTTGAGTTTTCTGGCCTTTTATGGCCATTACATGACACGAGCGCCATGGACCAAGGTCCCTATGAACCCTTTTTGTCAGAATGCAAACATCAAAGTCCCATGGATCCATCTAGCATGCTACGGAATGGATCCCCTCTTCAAAAGACCATGGTTTCCTTCTTCAAAAGCCTAGTCCAGCACCTTGAGACAGCTAAATAGCTTCCGTCTACTGTGTTGAATTACACCCTTTCATTTTTCCGGGTATGTAATAGCATCTCAAATAACTTCACAAGAAAGATAGTTCAGTTTCCCAAAATAAGATACTACAGTCTTCTTTCGGATGTCATATATTCTGGAATCAAAAGAATAGGTTGATACGTGTATCCGGTCCAATAGCTGGAACAAACGAATTGCTAGAATGGAAATATACAACAAAATATATGCATTTACCAGCATAAGGGTGTTAAAGTGAACCAATCTCTCACGAACAACCTCAAGTTCAACTCGAGCTTTATAAAAACTCGTTTATCTATAAAAGTCAAACTTAAACTCGACTAGTTAAAATAAACAAGTTTTTTTTCCAAGCTCAAGGTCAACTCCTATACACCAAGGGGTGTAAACGAAACCACAGCTTTCATGAACAAATTCAGGCTCAAATCATTTAAAACTCCTTTAACTTGATGAGTTCAGCTCAAACTTGAAAAAAAAAAATTCATTTAGCTCAACGAGCTTGAGCTGGCTTGGCTCGTTTACGCCCCACCATTACGCAGCACACAAAACACAAATGGTGAGAATATGCAACAGTTTGACCCACATATATTGAATTATCATTGAATTATAATAAAATGTCTTCATACATGAAAATTATGCTATACAAAAAATAACTTTTATTCCTCTAAAATCAAGGAGAGAGTTGCAAGTCATAAAAGATGATTACATCATCCAAAATTCCAACTACTATACAAAGATATAACCTGTTTTGCCCATGGCATGATTACAGATGATTCATAGAGCTTTCTTACTGCTCCCCATTAATCCCGAAGATACGGACCTTATGCATATTTGGGAACTTGGCAATAACAAGTACGATCACTGCAAGAGTATTCAGGAACAACATTGGGTTTTCGTAGTCTGTCGTATGTGAAGCTATCAGATATCTGTAGGTGAAAGAAGTCGAAATTATTAGCTATTCATCAGCAAAATTTTCTTACAAAAGGGACATTTTGGCAAATCTTGAAAGTAATCATATGTTTTACATTTCATCCAGATAAATAAGCCAAATAAATTTACCGAGTCTGTATGAGGTGCAGGGCTACAATTTCATAAAATTGATTCAGTAAGATCTAGACCTAGAGCCTTAAGCTAAAAACTGGCCTACTTTCGACAATGCTAATATATATAGCCATCAAAGAAATATAGGATAAGTCAGCACTGATGTTATTAATTTTAAAATTAAATGGCAACCCAGATGCAAATACAACATATTGGATATGTCAGCATGACCTCCCGAACTAGTATATTGTGCATACTCTAAATGTTTAGTAATTTTTTTTTTTGTCCGAGTGTATGTAGAGAAGCTTTGAATTGTTAAATCTCAACCATGTGAGGCAAAGGATACAATACGTCAATAATTAATTCTGACAGGGTACAATATCAAAAGCCTTGGTAACTTTGGCGCACACTAAAGTTGGCAAGCAGTGCCTATTAAAAGCCTAATGCTTGAGCCGTGCTTCACTCAAGTGTAGGCGTGCCTTTAACAAGTCTTGTAGTAAACCCAACAATCACCTTTCTTGATTAAGTTACTAAATTTGATAATAGATAAAATAAGTATTATCAGAAGAAAAGATAGAATACAAGTGTCAGCCAATCCTAAAACAAGTGGAGATACAACAAAAACACTTGAAATGAGTGCAGCACTCAAATCACTGCAAAGATCGGATACATAGATACCACTAAGAGCATCCATTGCATAGGCCAAAATGCGGGGAGGGAAAAAAATGTACTTATCTCTCGGTAAGGCAGAAGATAACTAGGTACCTCTAAAAAGTGTAGCATTAGTCAATAAACAACCTGAAAAATCTAATAATTGGTTCCTAGAAAAGATCATTATACAATTCCAATGATCTAGCTGCAGGCACACATCCAACATAAAGGTCTAAACTGCACTGTTTCTTTTTGTTTTTTTACTTTAGAAAAAAGGCAAATTTGGTTTGAAGACTAATTAACTCACTGGAATGCTCATGTTCAACCAACCCACCTAAAAAATCTGAATTTATTTGCTACCTTTACTTGTCTATTAATACTGTGCAGCTTCATTTGTGTGCAGACTATTCTGATATGGTACTTATTTACTTATGAAAAAATATCATCCACAAACTTCTTGATAAATGGTATACTTACATGGTTGCACAGTTATCCACCACATTTTTTTTTTGGACGGGAGATTATCCACCACATATTTACAAAGATACAGAAACAGTTTCTTCAAAATGATAGTAGATAAAGCAGAAAATCTAAATGACTGAGAGAATAGTAACTTACAGCACAACAGGTACAACTGTTAAAAACTTCCTGTTACGGGTGAGTTGCTTTCCGTTGTCGATCTGCTCCCACCAAGTCAGGGCATTATATATCCCCTGGTCATCAGCAAATGGAGTCCCTTTTTTCCAGTGGAAGAAGTGATACGTGACCTATACACAGAAAAACCAGACTCCTAAATCATGCTGTATAAATGCATTAAGCAAATCAAGCTAAGTGCTGAAATTGAAAATTTTGACTGCATTAAAGAAATGGTAAAAATTGCAGCCTCCAGAAAAAAAAAATCTAACAATTTTCAAGAGAATTAATACAGTGGATAGCTGAAGATGACTTTGGCATCTTGTTAATAGTGTAACAAAGCTTAAGTAAATAGAACTAGGGAGTACCAAAGCTAAAAAAGTCGCAGTGAAGGAGAATTTGATCCACTGACTCCCTATTCTTCTTGATTAACCATAAATTTATCCCTCCTCTACAATGAAGCCTGAGTCAAAATTCCTATAAAAGCTGCTGAAACTTGAGGTCCTAACATTGCGATGTCTCATGAAATGACTACTCATCCACTAAACCTAGTATCAGCCATAACACATATTTTGTAAATTAGTAATTAACTTTTTACTAACTTCATCTGGTAACAAGTTCCAACTTTAAATGTCACAGTATGTGAAAGGGAAGCAAAGTACTTCCAATATATGAAGATGCAAGTGGCATCAATTATGATTTAAAAGTATCATTCTAACATCAATTAATTCTGGGTAAAATACTCTCACATGCAAATGCCAGTGACTCTGACTCTTTTTCAAATTCAATAAATGTTCGTTGATCATATATTTCACTACAGTTCTATGATTCAGAGTATCCTTTCCTATTTCGTTTCCCCTCCCTTCACTACCCACACAGATTCCTAGAGAGATACCATCAGAAAAACTTCCTTGAGCATTTTATCGAATACAAAAACCAGAGATGTATATGATGCAAGTTCAAATAACAGCACTACAAATCCAGGGGAATCCAGCATGAAATGAAGTTGATAAGCCCCGCCCCCCCCAACACACACACAAAAAAGAAACAAAAACAAAAAAATAATAATAATAAAATAAAATTGCCTGTCCTTTTATGGTTCTATTTGGATTCATTTTCAGCCTAAAATAACTACTTTGGATAAAAGACATAACTGAGCTGCATTGTTTCCACAAAGTTCATTCAAGTACTTTAGAACCTCCTACAATTCAACGTCTAGCTAAATTGAAATAACAATGATCATATTAACTATAGACACCACGATCCATTGCATCTCCCCTCAACTGGCTATGCCTTCAGCTTTAAATCCAAATATTTACAAACTTCGAATTATTTATATAGTTCAGAACATGCTTTAAAACCCTAAATTCAAGCTTCTAAGTTCAATTGAGGAAACCCCTTATCATGCCTACCAAGATCCAACACTCATCAAAATAAATAAATAAACAATCCAACACTAACACCCGACAGCATAAAAATCCGATCTTTCTTAAGACCCATTAATTGGAAGCAAAATTCAATCAAACCCGTTAAAATCCAAATCATAAAACCACCAAAATGATCCAAAAAAAAAAAAAATTATGTTTTAGGTTAGCAAACCAGGAAGTGGGAGAGATGAACGATGGTCCATGCCATTCCGGGCGAGCAATTCAAGATGGAGAGGACGACGAGCCAGGCGAAGAATAGGATGAGGATGTAAGTGGTCCAAACCCCTGGATACGTGAACCACTCCGTGTTCTTGTTCAGATCCGTCGGTGGTGTCGCCTTCACGTAATAATTCGCCATATATGTATATAGATATAAATAGCAGTGTATATGTATTTCGGAGTCGACGATAAAGAGGAATTGAAACCAGCTTCAGTGCCTCAAAATGAAATCAAGCTCAGAAGTTTCCAGAAGATAAACTCCTTGTCGCAATACTTTAATTTTTTATAAAATTTTAAAAATATATTTAATATTATAATTTAAAAAAAAAATAATTAAAATAATAATATTATAATTAAAATAATATAATAATAATTAAAGTGATAAAATATAATTTTAATATTATAATTCTAAATAAAAAATAATAATTAAAATGATGTGTTATATTTAATTAAATTTAAATAATTTATAATATTAATATTTTAAAAAATATATAATTTTTATAAAATATTTTAATTTTAACGAGATGGAAGTAGTACGAACGAATGAATCTGCTTGTATAGGTGATATGAGGCTACCTCCCTGTTTCTCGTGTTATTAATGGATTAGACTGGTAACGAAGTTCCCTCAATTTCATTTCACAAGATGACCAAAAATAATGCACCATCATTGAATTTTAAGATAAATAATAGAAAAAATATAGAATACATTATAATGTGTTCTGCATTACTATTATACATTTTTAATAAAATAATAAAAAATTATTAAAATTATTAATCTTACATGATAGTATATTATAAGCCTCTACATAATAATGACTCTATATTTCAAAATGATAGCAAGATTTTTTAATACTATATAATTGTTATATCAATTTAATTAAATTACTCCAATTTTAAAATTGTCAATGTCTCAAAATAATCGAAAGTTACACGCTTTTTTCAAAACAAAAAATGAAACTTAATGAGCTAATTTTGGAAAGCCACAATGAGCCCCAAAAGTTGGACTCAACAACTGGTTAGGCCTTAATATGAATATCAATTTTACCCAAAAAAAAAGTCGCACAACATTGGCGGCAACCATTGCGGCTACTCTTGTACATTAGAATGGGCTTAACAGGACCACTTATAGATGTTGGTATAAACCAACATATAGACTGATTTAAATGACAATTAGTTATTTTTATAGTCGAAAATTAGTTAGACGTAAGAGCTTGTCGAACTTAATTTATAAATAATTATTTAATGTTCAATTGAAAATTAATTAAATTTAAACAAAAAAAAAAATTAAGACAATGATATAAACAAAAAATAAAATAAAATCACCAAATAAGTGAAAACAAGCCATTGGAAGGAGGTGACCAATTTTATGAGAAGAATATATTATCATGTGTTTGCTTTGGTATCTTCGGATTCATCTTTTTAGAATGTATTCATTTGTTTTATAGAATGAGTGTTATTTTTTTTCTTTTATTTTATAAAAGAAGTTTTTGTTACTGTAATAATAATATAAAATAACATATTTTTTTTTAAATTAAAAATTATAATTTTATTAGCATGTTATTATCGGTGGCTAAACAATCACTATGTTCAAATGCAAACTTAAGATAATATAACATCCTTAAAGTTTCTAAAATTATGAAAGTAATACTTATTTTTTATTTTTTTAAATGGGAGGAGCATACTCTTAGATGATGACACACTGACATCGAAATGTAAGAATCTTGTGAAACCAACCACTTTGAGGTCCATTCTTATTTATTATACACAATGCTTTACTTGTTTTTGTGGGATCGTCCATACGTGTGGTAATATATCTCTTAAATTTGTCAATTTTGATATTATTATTAATAAAAATTTATTTTGTCAATTAAAAAAATATAATTAAATGATGAATGTGGGTTAAATATAGTAATATACTATTCATGTTTAGGTAATATAGAAGGTTGTCGTGGTATATGTCATGTCCATCTTGCACAATATATTTCAGTTATCATCTTACCGCCACCACATTTAGATTAAGACTAAAGTAAAATTTGTACTCTAAATTTTGATCGAGAATAAGATTTATACTTTAAATTTTTATAATTCAAAAAATTATATTAAAATTTTAATTTAGCAATTAATTAAATGCACCACAAATTTTATTTTTGACCGAATTTACGTTGGATTTTCAATTATGCCATCAATTCAAAGGGTATTATGGGCAACACATAAAAGTCAAAGCATTAAAATAGAGCCTTCTTATTCATCTCTCCAAATGAAACACACATTGCAAAATAGAGCCTTCTTATTCATCTCTTCAAATGAAAATACATTGCAAAACATAGTACTTAGAACAAAACATCAAAATGTCAATTATATTAACCCCTAATTACCCCTTAAACAATATATTAAGACACTAATTATCAAAACAATACATGCTTACTTTTGAAAACATCTCATTCTTTGTAATTCACATATTATCCATGCATTTTCAGCCACCAATTTCGACAAATCTTCATCTTTTTCTAATAAAACTTCATTCTTTAACTTCAAAACTTCACTATTTGATATTAATGCATCATTGATTGCGTTTAATGTTTTATCTTGAGCTTCCAAATTTCGGATTAATCCAAAAATCACATCAACAGCTCAATCGCATAAGGGAGCATCAATCCACTTAAAAAATTGCATCCACTGATCCCTTACTCCGTATTTTTCCTACAAAATTGAAAAAGATAAAGAACGAAGAAGATTATAAATAAAATGATAGATATGAAAGTTTCCTTATACTCCAATCCGGTCATCCAAGAAATCTTCTTCCAACATTGTTTGTTTTCTAATAACATTTTTGATCAACAAGTTTGCCACACAGAGAAGATTGCAAGTGAATTTAGGTTCCATGATATGATCTTTATGGAATGAATGAACTATTGTTCCCATTATACCCACTTTCACATGTTTGAAAGAAATTCTAGTATAAATCTGACCTGAAATAGTACTTGAGGTGCATTTAATTGCTAAATTGAAAGATTTGTATATTTTTTGAATTTTAAAAGTTTGGGGTTGCAAATCTTATTTTCGATCAAAGTTTGGAGTGCAAATTATACTTCAGTCTTTAGATTAAATTAAATAGTACCTGTTTCAAAATAATAATGTATTAAATTGCATTTCTACCGTACAACTATATACATCCCTCGGCATGAGAGTTGGCTTATTATAAATTTCACATGTACTAGCCACACTTGATATTTTCTGAAATTCATAGAATATTTAAAATAAAAAAAAAAGGTATCTTGTTTTTCTGATATTTGATTGTCAAATTAAAAATGCATTTTTTTTGTTTCATATTCTTCCATATAAATGTCTCAAGCCACAAAAATATTAGTCAAACATTCATATTTCTGGATCATTAATAGACAATCATATTATCATAACTTAATTATTGAAAAGAAACAATCAACCCCTTTTTTAAAGATAAAATAAAAAACGAAAATGAGAAATATAGGGATAGAATTTAAGTTTTCGACCATAGATAATAAATAACATGTAATTTAAAAATAAATTCTAAAAACCAATTTGGGCCAAAAGCTAAGATAAACTTTTTAACAAAACAAACTATGATTCGTACATTATTTAATAGATGATCCCCCATATTCATTTGAAAGTGATGTGCTTTCAATTTTACCGACATGGCAACATGGAATCATGGAATCAATACTCTCGTAAGTGGGTCGACTTGCCGGCCTATTGAACTTTGAAAGAGTAAACAAGTATCGAGAAGGTAGATATTGGCCAATACCAAATGGATTCAACTCATGAGCATCATCGAAGATGAAGTCAAGAGGAAGATTATTTAGAACAAAGCGTGAAGAGAAAAAAAAATGCAATTGAAGATGACACAATGGAGAAAAATCCCCAGAATCCATATCGGTGCAAATGGAAGATGCTCAATATGTGCATGTAGATAACCCGTTAGGCCAAACATCCAAAGCCCTAGTGGAGCTCCAAATACAAACAAGACTAACCATCTCCTTCAGAGACAAGGTAGCGGGTCCATCATCATCATCCCTTATCTGGTCTTTTGATGTGGAGGACGATTTGTTAGAGGAAGTGCAAAGTTTGACAATCTCGGATTCACACACCCTGCAAGTTTTGTTCACCAAGGAAGAACTTAATCGCTTAAGGAATCTATGGAGGGGTAGGCTAACTGTTAAAGTCATTAGGAAAATATTTGGGTACCTCAACCTCAAAGCCAGATTAGAAAAATTATGGAGAATTAAGGGCCTTCTAGCTTACAGACCTAGAAAATGATTACTATGTGGCAAAGTTCATCAACATAGACGACCGCGAACAAGTGCTTACAAGAGGTCCATGCTCATTGCAGAACACTACGTCATGGTGAGAAGGTGGGTGCCAAATTTCTTACCTAGTCAGGATATTATTATGGCTGTTCTGATGTGGGTAAGGTTCTCAGGGCTCCCTGCAGAATATTTTGATGAGAAAGCTTTATTTCGGGTAGGATAAGTGGTCGGAAAACCCCTTAAGCCCGACATCAATACCTCAACAACTAAAAGAGGCAGATTTGCTAGAATGTGCATAAAAGTAGATTTGAATAAACCACTCTAGCCTACAATTATACTAGTAAATTTTTATCAAAAAGTGGAGTATGAAGGAATTCACAACTTCTGTTTCTCTTGTGGAAGGATTGGGCATAAAAAAGAAGATTACAAGTTTGACGGTCGCGAGGATAAGATTTCGGCACCACCTTCATAGATGAATTCAGTGAAGGACCCATCATTACTAGACCCGAATAAAGATCAGTTTGGACCATGGATGTTGGTGACTAAACCCACCCGCATCTCAACCCGTCCCAAACCAAGTTTGGGGACTACTGACACTTCGATGAAGGTGCAACCTAAAGGTGCATGTAGGTCCCGATACACGGTACTAGAGGACCATGAATCAAGGGAAGATCAGGAGATGACAATTAACTCAACAACTCCTGACATGGAAAAAGAAGCACAAAAACGGGGAAAGGTGAGCCAGACACCGAAAAAAGGGTACAAGTCGCAATCAAATCAGATTCCTATTATGGCCAAATATAACACGCAACCCCCAAAACCAAGGGCTAGCTCTATGGGCCCAAGCCAAAACCAAACTTAGCCCATTACTGAGTCTATTGAGTCTAGCATAAAAATAAATGATAATAACCAAAGCCCTAGCCTAAACTCAGCCCATCAACCATATTCCCCGTAAAAAAAAAATAACTTACCCATCATCCCTCCTAAGACAAAAATTCATAATCCTAGCCCGGACACCACAAATCCTAAATCTCTTCCACACCCACGACCTTGAAATCCCTTACCACAGATACCGGCCAATCTTGTTGACCATGGAGCATGCCCTACCCCAAACCACCTAACCCACCACCCACCTTCCCCAAATACGCCACTACTCACTCTCAACAAGCCTGGTAAATTTGATAGTCGTAATGAAGACTCTAGTTACAGAACTTGTCACCGTGGATCGATCAATCAAGACAGTGAAAGTTGTAGTAGAACATATGGAGATGCTGGGGGACCAGCCCATCTATGACATAACTCTGCTTCACCATCTTTGGGAGGGCTTGAGACAAGATATAACGAAGGGGGGCTCGTCCTAGGTAGATCACCCCAATAACCTTCCTAGTTTCCCCATGAAGACCTATCTTGGAATAATAGAGGAACACGAAACACTGTTTTTTGAAGAAATTTTAAGGATATTGTTAACATCCACAGATCTGAGGTGGTTTTTTTGTTAGAAACTTGCCTAGCGAAATGCTCGATGGTCAGAGCTACAAATAAATTGGGATTTGACTGTAAACATGTAAATCAGGAGGGATATTCCTCATCTGGAAACTTGATTTGGTTACAGTTAATATCATTTCATCTTTTCCACAAAAGATAGATGCACTTATATCCAAAAATAATGAAAGGGATTGGCTTTGCTCAGCAGTATATGCCACTGCAATCCCATATATGAGACAAGGTTTTTGGGATAACCTTGGTGGCATGACGAGTGATTAGAATCTCCTGTGACTTGCAGTAGGTGACTTCAACGAAGTGGCATCTCAACAAGAGAAATTTGGAGGTAATCTTATTGGTTAGAGGCAGGTTTGTAAGTTTAATCAGGTTATCATGGATTGTAAATTAATGGATTTGGGATTTAAAGGCCCAAGTACAACCTAGTATAATGGAAGGGGAGGCTGGAATGCCATTCGGGAGTGTCTTGACCGTGCTCTGGTGAATGTTGAATGGAAACATCTTTTTCCAGATGCAACTGTTTCCCACCTAGCCTGCACTCACTCAGATCATTGTCCACTTCTTCTGGATTTGGTGGGCACTTAGTTACAAAAGTGATTAATAAATCGTTTCGTACGGAGGTAGCTTGGTTTAGTTATGAAGAATTCTGGGATTTAGTGAAAAAAGTCTATGATAATGGGGGATCATCCATTATCGAAGACAACTGCCAACTTAAAACAAGGGCCCAAGAATGGAACAAAACAGTTTTTGGAAATATCTTTCGTAGGAAATGATGGTTGTTGGCCCGCATTAAAGGTATCCAAAAAAGTATAGGTGGGTATGGGAAAGTTAGAGGTGGGTCTGATTAGGGAGTACAACATGGTCTTGTGGCAAGAAGAAATACATTGGCATCAAAAGTCCCGGGTGAGCTGGCTGAAATTTAGGGAGCAGAATACGAGATTTTTCCACACAACAACACTTATCCGAAGGTTTAAAAATAAAATTACCATGCTAAAAAATGATGAGGATTCGTGGTGTTGTGAGGTGGATGAACTAAAAAAAACTTGTTTGTGCGCACTTTAAAAAGTTATTTTCTGCTGAAAATACCTGATCAATCATAACCATCATCACCGGTTCTGCGAAAGCCCTTACTGATGTCATGAATTACGAGCTTGCAAAATCGGTAACCGACAAAGAAATTTGGCTTGCAGTCAACAACATTAGAGCTCATAAAGCCCCATACCAGATGGTATTCAAGTAGTTATTTACCAAAAGTATTGGCACATATTGGGTAACAAAACATGCCAATTAATAAAAGACATCTTCTCCACTTCAATATGCTAGAAAATGTTAGCTACACTTTTCTTGCACTAATCCCAAAGATTGAGCATCTTGAGCATGTTACTGACCTTAGGCCAATCAGCTTATGTAATGTGTTATACATGGTGGTAACCAAGATATTGGTTAGTAGGCTAAGGCCCTTTCTTACTGAAATCATATGCCCTAGTCAATCGAGCTTCATTCTGGAAGGATAAACAATGGATAATATTGGTATCTCCCAAGAAATGATCCATTTGTTTAAGAAGATAAAAGGAAAATGAAGAAATATGGTCATAACAATGGACCTTGAGAAAGCCTATGACCGTGTAGATTGGGGGTTTTGAAGGAAACACTCGAGTTCTTTAATTTCCCATAAAGCTAGGTTAACCTCATAATGAGTTGCAAGACTTCTTCAAGCTTGGCCATAATCTTCAATGGGGAGGTAACAGGGTCCTTAAACCCACCAGGGGTCTAAGGCAGGGGGACCCTTTATCCCCATAGATGTTTGTGTTGTGCTTGTAGAGATTAAACCATATGGTCTAAGAAAGGGTAGCAATTAATGATTGAAAACCTGTTAAAATTTTCAGAACAGGACCCCCTATATCCCGTATTTTTTTTGCTGATGATTTATTTCTTTGCTAGGGTCTCTATTGACCAACTTCACACAATGATGGACTGCATCAGTGATCAAGCGGGCCAAAGAATCAATAGAAACAAATCAAAATTCTTCATTTCAAGGAATGTGAGAGATCGAATGAATAAAGATCTAGGGAAAGCTGTTGACATCCTTATTACAAAAGATCTCGGGAAGTACTTGGGGGTTCAATTATTCATGGCCAGGTCACTAAAAATTCATATCAGTTCCTTGTAGACAAAGTGCAAAAAAGACTGGCGGGCTAGAAGACTAGTTGTCTCTCTCTAGCGGGCCGGGACACATTAATTAAAGTTGTTAGCTCGTCTCCCCACAATTATGGAGTCAAACGACGGCTTTGCCAAATAGTGTAGCAAGGAGATTGACAAATTAAATTGCAGTTTTTTGTGGGGTGATAACCAAGAAGGGAAAAAAGTCCACCTTGTGAAATGGAAGACAATGTGCACTAAAAAGGAGGCAGGGGGACTATGTATCTGGAATATAGCTACACAAAATATTGCGCTATTGGCCAAACTTAGCTAAAAATTGGCCAAGAACGATAAGGCTTTGTGGTACAAGGTGTTCAAAAGTAAATACTTAGGCATTGATAACATGCTTGAGGGGAATAAGTGAGGAGCAGATCATATCAATGGAGAAGTATCCAATAAAGTATTGATGTAATCAAATCCAATGTTCATTGCAAGATAAAATCTTAAAGGTGTATAAACGTTTGGGATGACCATTGGATTGATTCAACCCCTCTACGTGATCAGATCTCAAATGAGGTTAACATAAAGGATTCTAGTTTAGTTGTTGTTGATATCTTAGATGAGAAGTACAAATGGAACCTTAGCCAGATCACCACTAATTTATCAGAAGAAATCATTCAAAAGATTAGGGGCACACCACTAAGTAAACAAATAAGGGAAGGGAACGACACACTTTGTTGGAATCTGTCAGTTGATGAAAGCTTCTCAACTAAGTTTGCTTATAATTCAATGATGCCATTGGATAAGGGACAACCAACAAACTATAATTGAATTTGGAAAGGAAGAAACCATAACTAAATCAAGTACTTCATGTGGCTAGAAGCTCAGGATAAGATCATCACCAACAAACAACGCGCTAGCCAAAAAATGACCATTGTCAGCACCTGTGAGATTTGTAACCTTAAGGAAGAAAATGTGTTACATGTCTTAAGGGACTGTAGGGAGGCCAAAATGATATGGGGCTAATGCAAATTGGGACTGGGATATACACTTTGATGCCAACTGCTAGTATATATTGAGGAACATAAATAAAAAGGGTCTTTGAAAATACTCCCCTCCCACCCAAAATTCTAGTTATTAAGGTAAGAAAATTTGTGAATGACTTTATTTTCGAGTTTTTTTTCTCTAAAAAAATTGAAAAGTCAAGTCAAATGGAACTTCCTTGAGCAAGGATGGATAAAAGTGAACACGGATGGGAGCTCCATGGATGGGGGAAGGAAAGCTAGTATGGGTGGGATCATTAGGGATGATAGCGGCATATGGAAAGAATGATTCAAAGGAAATTTGAGAGCTTGCTCTAACACAGCAGCTGAGCTATATGCAACCCGATATGGACTATCCATGGTCTGGGAAAAAGGTTACCGAAAAGTAATCCTTGAAATGGATTATGAAATAATTATTAACCTTATTGATTCTGCTAAGGTGGATGAGATTATTTATGGGGATGGGATCCAAGACTGTAGATATTATATGCAAAAACAATGGGAATGTCATATATCACACACCCTCCGTGAGAGAAATTCTTGCGCGGACTTTCTTGCTAAGGAAGATGCTATCCAAATGAAAAGTCTGTCCGAGCTAGAAATCCCCCAATTAGGAATTTGTAACTTCATGTTAATTGATAATGTAAGGTTGGTGTGGCCTCGCCACCATTAGTTTTGTTTGTTTGTCTGATGTACCAGAAAAAAAGTGATGTGCCTTCCGATCGATCCACTTAAGAAAATCAAAACATGCATTGCCATTTGCCAATATATACTAGTTTAAACTATACAACCTAAGAATATCCATACGCAACCCAAATAAAGAATAATATTATATGTTTATCGCATTAACTATGACCTAATTTTGCCACCAATGAATAGGACGACTACTATTTTCACAAATAAATATGTTAATTTAATAAAATATTTTATCATTACGTGTAAAGATATAGAACAAAACTTCTTACCTCTCTGCAGTTAAAATACTTGGACACAAATGTTTACTCATTCAATTTCAAAATATAATAGTCAAATAATTTTTTTTTGTTCTAAAATATAAAAACAAAATACATTTTATAACATACTTTTACTCGAAATTCAATTATTTTATACATATCTTTTCCTCTACACTATATCTCACAAAAGACTTATCAAAAACATCTCTCACTAAATGAACTTTTTGTGTGTAAAGAAAAACATTATGGTCTTATATTTATAACTTTTGAAAGAACTTAATATTTTCAACATGTTATAAAATTTATTTTTGGAATAAAATAAATTGTAGGGTGCTAAATACAAATATTAGTTTTCGACAAAAAGAATGTCAACGTTAAAGTTAGAGAATATTTATTTCCGTACTGTGCGCCACAAAGTATTTGTGAACCCCACAATGGAATACGTGTGGACCCCACAACGGAAAACATGTGGACCCCACTAATATTCATCGGACGACTTTTGAAATACCGTAAAACTCAATGGTCAATAATTATTGGCATGTCACTTTCTACAATATTATTACTCCGACAAAGATTACAACAGTAGTATGAATAATTGTATATAGATATATATATATACTTAATGTTGATGTATCCGATAAATAATTTTCTACGATCAGTATCAGTAATATCTGTAACATGGAAACAATTATCAAACAAACTAATATTATTTTAGAGTATGGTATAGCTGGATATATCAAAATAATTGAGATATAGCATAGCTGTCAGATAAGAAATAATTGCATGAGTCAGTGGACGAATTATTAAATTTACTGTATAGGATGCTTATGAAGTACTTGAAGAATTATTAGTAGAAAAAATGTTATACTAGTAGAGTATGAATTTTAATTAGTAAGTGACTAATTTTGGATAAGTATAATGATGGATGGTTGGAAGTAATATTTATTTGAGTACGTGTGAAATTTTTGATATGCTTGAATGGTGGAAATTACTGTAAATAAAATAGCTATGTGATTTGATTCACGAATGTTGGAGTATAAGAGATGCTTGGTATAGAAAGATTTTCGGGTAAGGATTAAAATTGTCGGATGAAGATTTTGGTCTTATTATTATTTTTCAAAAGTATGAAATTAAGTTTTTATATTTTATGATTATTTTTCAAAAAGCATAAGATAAGATTTTGGTCTTATTAATATTTTTCAAAAAGTATGAAATTAAGTTTTGGTATTTTATGATTATTTTTCAAAAAGTATGAGATAAGATTTTGGTTTTATTATTATTTTTCAAAAAGTATGAAATTAAGTTTTGGTATTTTATGATTATTTTTC
>JAUMHB010036538.1:3981-14120 GCA_032359685.1 Pittosporum tobira | reverse complement strand
TTTTAATTAATAAATTTTAAATTAAATAAAATAATATTTTTATCTTATCTTATCTTATATTAAGACGGACCCTTATAAAAATATGTTTATTAGGTTGCAATATACATGCGGAACCAATAGTTAATTAATTATCAACCAGGCAAGTTGACTTTTTGTGGATTATCTGCTGACCGACGGGTCGGGGACAACTATATACAGTAGCAACCAGAGACTGATGGGACATACGACTATATACAGTAGCAACCATATAGGGATGGGACATAATAATAATGTAATACTGACCTTATTTGGTTCAACTAATTATTGTTGATTATAATTTATTTTTTAAAATTATTTTTAAAAAATAATTTTAAAAAATTTATAAATTAAATATAACACTTTTATTAATTTATTTTAAAATTATAATTAATAAATATTTTTTTTAATTCAAAAAAAATTATAATTAACAAATAAATTATAAATTATTCTGATATAAATTATACAAAACAAGTCCACTATATACAAAGGCTTCGTTTTTATAGAAGTTGCACCATGCAGCCAACAAATTGCTAGGTTGGCTCTTATACAGTGTTACATGAAGTCAACGTCCTGTTTGAGGTTACCAAAATATATAGCTGTATAATTATTTATTATTCTGCATCTACATATGTTTATGTTATATGTATGTGTATATATGATTCTGTCTTCATTCATGCACAGTATATTTCCTTTGTAGCTAAGTTATGTCACATGGTACAAAGATAAAAATGGAGTTAAATGCAATTTTTTTTCATTATATTATATTTTATGCGTTTCAAAAAAAAAATTAAATATATAAATTTTTTTGTCTTAAAATTAAAAATAAAGCACATAAATCAAAATATTATGTGATGTATATTTAAAGAATAAGAGTTTATATGGAGAAACAAATTTTATCTGGTATAAAATAATTCTTTCACCTTAAAAGTGGTATTTTTTAATTTGCGTACATTATGTAATTTGATCTTCTTTTTTAGGACGGATGCAGTATCTCATTTTATATATCATATATTGTACTATTTTTTTTTTTACAAACGTATCATTGCACCTCAATTTTTTAACAAAACATTACACTTTTTGTCAAAATTAACGGTCAATGATAATGTGGAAGTTAGACTTGAAAGACCCGCTTATGTGACTTGTCACGTAGGAAAAATAATTATGTTTAACTCTATTCATCACAAAATATTAGTGTTTAATTAATTATAATTGAAAATTATTTTTTTTTTAAAATCAGAGAAAAAACAAAATAAAATATGTTAATAAATTAAATATTATTCAAAAATGAAATAATTTTTAAAAATAAGAAAATTTAGAAAAAAAAATATGTTAATAAATTATATATGTTAATTCAAAAATAAAATAAAATATGTTAATATACTCTCCAAATTGAAGATGGATTTTTTAAATTTTTTTTTGTAAATTTCATATTTTTTATGTAATAACAAAATAATTTTAACATATTTTAACAATTTTAGTAAGTATTAATAAATTTAAGAATATTTTACTTTTGAATTAGCATATTTAATTTATTAAAATATTTTTTATTTTTCTTATTTTTAAAAATTATTTCATTTTTAATAATATTTAATTTATTAAAATATTTTTATTTTATTATTTTTCTATTTTTTGATTTTTAAATTAATTTTTCAATTGTAATTAATTAAATACTAATTTTTTATGATTAATTGGATTAAACATGATTATCTCTCAGACGTGGCAAGCCACATAAGTGGGTATTTCAAGTATGACTTCCATATCATCTTTGACCGTTAATTTTAAAAGAAAATATAACGTTTTCTTAAAAAATTGAGGTGTAGTGATGTGTTTATAAAAAAATTTAATAGAATATATGATATATAAAATGAAATATAGTACAGTGAAAAAAACCGTATTTAACCCGATAAAATGAAAGTTAAGCAATTTTGTTATAATCTAAATTTATTGTCCAATCTAATGTCTCAATCAAATTCAACCGTTGTATTACATATAAAATTTATAATTAATTTTTATAATTAATAAATTTAATATAAATAATTATTAAATTAAATTTGAAATAACGAATGAGACAAATAACGATTTTGTTACTGTGACACTTTACCTATGTTTTGCTTTGTCTGCTAGTAATATTCGTTCCGAGTTTTCAGGATCTTATGTCAGATTGACATAAGACTGACATATTCATGAAATTTTTTAACTCTTTTTTATAGATTATTCTGCTAATAGAAATCCTACTCACCGTGAAAAAAGGAAAGCAAAATGTGACCCTTTAGATTTATGACCATTCATTCATTTGTTTTTTTTTTAGTTTTTTTTTTTAATTTTTTTTTTATAGATTTTTTGGTTAAATTTTCGTTAATTATTTCCGCATGAGCCACAGTTTGAATTCGTACAGATTTTGCTGTTTTCTTTTTGATTTTTTTCCCCCTAGAGAAAATATTTTTTAGAGTCTATGTGCAAATTGCAATATGATCCCCGTAGTTTAAGACTTTAAGCTAATGTTGAGTGTTTGACTTGGAGTTTTGCAATGAGCTAAGCCACGGAATAGTACAGGATAGATTTGGTCACGAATAGTATTATACAAGAAAGAGACAGGAGACAAAAGAAATAAGCGGAAAAGTATTAAAGAATGGAGGGTGACTGCACCCTCCAACCACTAACTTCAATTTTCGGACGATTGATATAATATCGAAAAAATAATAATGCAAATTCTAGTAGTTTGTTAATTAGAAAATTAAGAATTAATTAAAGGTCAATGCTTCGGGACAGCGGGTTTACCTGCAACGACCATAGATATGTTTAAATGTGGTTGAGAACATAATTGAATTATTATCACTTGGAAAAATAAATTTCCCATGCTTAATTATCCTACCTTCAAACTGATTCAGTCGTTACCTTTGTCTCCGCATTTCAGAACTAGCTAGATTTCAAGAGAAGTAAGACAGAGATGGTTTCGAAATTAACCTCTTGCAGCCTCCTGCTTTCTGCTTTACTTGTTTTACAGGTATCATCATCTTCTCCTTTGCATACTTTTCTGCATAATCTATCTTCTTTTTTTCTTTTATAGCTCTCGATCTGTATATAGTTCAAAAACAACAACAGTTTGAAATTCATATGCTATATATGCATCTGATTGCAGTGTGCTTATGGAAGCAACGGTCGCTTGATAATGAGAGGACAAGGGAATGGTGTTGATAAGGAACTGTTTGATCCTTCACTTAATGTTTTCTTCACTGTTAAAGATCTTTATGTAGGAAAGAAAATGCCTATTTATTTTCCAATAAAAGATCCTTCCATTTCTCCTCATCTAATACCCAGAAAGGAATCCGATTCCATTCCATTCTCTTCATCAAAACTTGATTACATTCTTTCACTCTTCTCCTTCTCCAAAGACTCCCTCCAAGCCAAAGCCATGGAACATACACTTGAACTATGTGAAATTCAACCCAAAGGAGGAGAAATCAAATTTTGTGTTACTTCTTTAGAATCTATGCTCGATTCTACCCAAAATATCCTTGGATCGGAGACTAAATTCCAAGTTCTAGCCACCGTCATGCATTCTTCGGATAATACTACCCTCTTGCAAGATTACACAATTCTTGAGGCTCCCCGAGAGATTCCGGCTCCTAAAATGGTGGCATGCCATACCATGCCTTATCCTTACGCGGTTTTCTACTGCCACAGCCAAAACAATGAGAATAGGGTTTTTAAAGTTCCGCTTATGGGTGAGAATGGGGATAGAGTGGAAGCTGTTGCTGTTTGTCATATGGATTCATCGAACTGGGACAGCGATCATGTGGTGTTTCGTTTGCTCAAAATCCGTCCTGGCAGCGCTCCTGTCTGCCATTTTTTTCCGTCGGATAATCTCGTTTGGATTCCATCAACTTCTGTAGCGTAGTAATTTGGTCATGTCAAGGCTGTGTTGTTAAATTCCTGAAATATATTGAAATCGTGCTTGAATGTCTGTTAAGCAGGTTTGAAACTGTAAAAAAGGGTGATTTGGTTTTTTTGGTTTTCACTAGAAGTGTGTTGTATTAATAAGTGTGTCCCCGGATTGAGTCTTTTATGCTAGTCTAGCTCTAGCAAGTGTATTGGTAGCTTAAATTGGTGATTATAGTATTTGGAATATAGAGATTGTATAGATTATCTGGAGAAAAATCTATTTGTGTTTGCTTTAATTTGCAGTTTCTCTTTTGTAGATTGCATCAGTCCAATCTATGCAGCAAATCTTTCGTATTGTATTCACTTGTCTCATAAAAATAATTTCATTTTCAAAATTCACAAACTCTGAGGAGTTTTATATCTCCTGTTTATCCCCTTAAAATTAATACTCTATTTGTGAGTTTTGACCCAAAAAAATAAATAAATAGAAAGTTTAAATTTGAACAGAAAAGAAAAAAATAGAAAACTTGTATGTTTTACTTTTTTGTATTTGTGAGTTTGTAACAGAAATTGTAATAAATATATTTTTTTGTGTTTATGAGTTACAAAGAAAAGGAAAGAAAATCTTTAAATTACAATTATAACTTTAATTACTATATTTTATTTTACTTTTTTTTGGTCAACTAATGGGAATTCTGAAAGAGGCTAATATGAGAATTTTGATAGTTTTGGTGGCTTTCTTTTATTTTCTATTGGATCATGCCAACTTTGTCAAGAAAATTTAGCATGAAAAGTTGGTCTAATTTTCTATCCATTTCTATTCTCTTGCTCCAAACTCACAAACATTGGATTTAGATAGAAAACTACAACTTTTTTGTCTTTTCCTTTTCTTTTTAAACTCACAAACATAATATAAGTGTTCAATTTGTGATGTTGGTATGATAATAAAATTATAATGTATTATCACTATATACTATCATCAATATAAGTTAAACTCTTTTTTGGGTACAAATTATTTTTTTAATTCCAAACAAAATTCTTTTTGTGAAAAAAAAAACGTGTATACTAAGCATACTAATACCACCACAAAAATGAAATCAAAATGAAAGTCTTTAATTTTGGACACACAATCTCTTAGGCTACTGAAAATTATTCCCATTAGATTGCAAACTTCCTTCTTATTGTTCCAGGATTATTCGAAGCTAAACACAAAACACATAATCAAAACAAGACATACGACAAAAGCACACAAAATTTAAACCTATGTTTGGACATTGATTATTACATAAACATCAAAACGGCTAAGTCGCAGTAGGTGATGGAACCCACACAAAATTATCTGCAGGAAAGAAATGGCATACCGGAGAAGTCCCTGGCTCAATTCCCAGCACAAGAAACGAGGGATGAGTGCGGCTCCATTGAGAGGTGTCCAGGTGGCAAACACCGACAGCTTCAACTCTATCTCCATTCTCACCTACAATAGAAACCTTAAAAACTCTGCTCTTACTTTCTTGAAAATGACAGTAAAAGACTGCATAAGGGTAAGGCATAGTGTGACAAGCCACCATTTTGGGAGCAGGAATTTCTCGGGGAATTTCTACAACTGTATAATTTTGTATAAGGGTAGTTGACTTTGTGAGATGAGTAGTGGAAAGGACTTTGATTTTCCCTCCAAATCCGAAAATTGCACGCGTAAAATCAAGCATTGATTCTAAGGAAGTAGCGCATAACTTAGTTTCCCCTTTGATGGGCTTATTTTCACATTGTCTAAGTGTGTCTTTCATGGCTATGGCTTGGGGAGAATCTCGAGGAAAGGAAAAGAGTTGGAGAAGGGAAGGGAATTCTTGCAGGGAGAAAGGAATGGAATCTGCTTTCTCTTTGGATAATAAGTGAGGGGAAATAGAAGGGTCTCTTTTTGGGAAGAAAATTGGCATTGTTTTCCCCAATTCTAGATCTTCCATTTTGAAGAAAACAATTAGTGAAGAGTCGATATGGTCCATGTGGGATGATGCATGTGGATGAGCATGGACATCCGTGCTGTGGAGTCGTAAAACGTTAGTTTCCTTCCCGATTTCATCAACCATGGCTCTACTTCCATTAGCATGCTTCCATATAATCTGCAACAAATACTACTTCAATCTGTTGGTAGGGTTAAATAAAAAAGTTTTCATGGGAAAAAGAAGTCGAAACTTGCAGTAGTACTTCAGATGTTTACTGCAGGTGCATAAAAGCTTCCAAAAAGATATGTATTTTTCCTAGTCTTAAAAAAATAAAACTTTTATTGCATGAGAAGTACGGAAGCTGTGGATACCATGATAAGCAGCAGACGTTGGAGGAGAAGACGAGAGGCAAGTTGAAGATCCATACTTTGTTATTTTCTTGAAGTTCCTGTCAGCTTTTCTTGAGTAAAACAACTGATCGGCAAGGTATAGAATGCAGATAGTTTCTTAAAAAATAATAAAAGAGTGAGATAATATGTGAAGAAAAGTGTGGATTAAGGATATGTTTAGAACTTGAAAATCGGAAAAGAAAAAGAAAAATAAGTTCCAATAACTTTTTGAGGTTTGCTTAACCAGCCAATAGCCATTACACTTTTGAACTTACAATATTTCAGATGATTAGACTTGTGTTCATTACGATAGTTTTCTCATTTTATTATTATATAATAATCTTTGTTTTTGTTTTTGTTTCTGTTTTCCCCATTTTCGAAAGGGTACTAGGAATTTATTTTCCTTTTCTCCTGTTTGTTACCTGTGCTCTTTGTTACGTACTCAGATTAATTCAAAAATTAATTATAGAACCACTACTGTAAAAGTTTTAACAGTTGTGCGCAATTTTTTTTATTTTTTTGTTTTTTAATTCCAGTTTCTGGATGCAGGCAACTATTTAGTGGAGTATTAATGTAGCTAGTACACCAGTTAGGAATATGGATTGAAACAGGCACATGATTTTGACGCAAGTTTATCTGTTTTTACACGGTTTACATAATCCAAAAACATGGATTTTTTTACCTGCTGGTGAAATCTCACCAACTTTCGCAAAAGAAGATACACTGAAAACTGATATGGCCTTACTAGTACCAATAATTTGAAAATCCCACCATTATTTTAAAATGGTAATAATGGCATGGATGGGCCCTTAAATCCTATCATGGTAAGGAAACATCCGAGACAATTCGATCAGAAAATCCATCAATATTCTGTACAAGTTAGAATTTTCCAGCTTCTACAAAATATATAACCTTCTTGGTGCTCTGTTCGTTTGAAGAATTGATTTGCTCAATCTCCTTTAACGATGATTACAAAAATAAAGACAGGGACAACCCACGTGTTTCACAAGATAGAATTCAAAATAGTTGTTGAAATCTTCACAGTTATTTACTTTGTCATGTCATGTATTTTTTTTTCCTTAAAAAATAATTTCATGTATTTCTTGAAATCTTGATAGTTATAATAATGTATTTTTTATATTTATTGTTTTAGTATATATTTACTTTTTCTAAACCTATATATATATATATATATTCTAATTTAGCAAAAATGTTAAGAATCTATTCTAATTTATGAAAAATTTTTAAAATTTATTCTAATTTTAAAAAAATAACATAATGAGTGGGATATATAAACTTTGGTATTGAGAAGAAGAAAAAAAAAAAATTCCGAAATGAGACGAGCGGGGCGGGTATAGGATTGTTTGTATTGGAATAGGATGTGTATGATAATAGTGTTAAATGGAACGGAATAGATACATGAGCGAAAAATTTTAAATATGACAAGAATAATGTGAGATAATCTATATCATACCCGATCCATTGTCAGCTCTATCACTGTCCCACATGTCATATTTTATTAACATTATTGAGCAATAATTTAATAACCAAATTTTAACACACCGGTTTCATCCGATATCCAATTTAGCGGCTCAAATTTCTGACCTTTTCGACCGTATTTATCTTGGATTTCTTAAATCAATTCCAAAAAGAATTCAATTGACTTTATACCGTTATGCGTAACTTCAATTTCTATTGTATATCATCAATTCCACTTGTCAAGTAAAATTGATAAATCAGTTGGTTCCTACTGCTAGAAAAACAGAATAGAGTTCCAACTTACAGCCATAATGCAAAATATAATAGAAAAGGCGGACCCTCCAATAAATTAGCTTTGTCTAGATTATATATGTCCTATTTCAGGTTTATTTGATATATTTTATTTTAAAATAATTTATATTTTATTTATTAATTAAAATATATTATAAATTAAAAAAAATATTTTTAAAATAAATTAATAATATTATTACACCTTAAAATTAATTATAATTTATTTTTAAAAATTAATTATTTTAAAAATATGACATTTGAGTAATAAAAATATGACAGAAGATATGAAACACAAGATTTGAATTAATTTTGACTTGTCATTTGAAGTTGAGTTTTGAACGTTTCGAAGAATTCAAGTACATGTGATTATAATTTTTGATGACACCTCACCCACTAAAGAAAAACAGAATAGAGAGTTTCAACTCACAGCGATAATGCAAAATATAATAGAAAAGGCGGACCCTCCATTAAATTGGCTTTGTCCAGATTATATATGTCATATTTCAGGTTTGTTTGATATATTTTATTTTAAAATATTTTATATTTTATTTATTAATTAAAATATATTATAAATTAAAAAAATATTTATTAACTAATTTTTAAAATAAATTAATAATATTGTTATATTTTAAAATTGATTATAATTTATTTTCAAAACTTAATTATTTTGAAATTAATTTTTTTTAGTTAATTTTTTTTAATTAATAAATGACTAAAGTACATATTGCACACCAAAATTATATCAAAAATACAATTTGCACCCTAAACTTTTTTTTTGAAAAAAATTACCCTAAACTTCTATTTGATGAATTAATTGCACCATCCGTTTGTTTTTTCGTCAAGTTCGTTAATACCAATTAAAAATTTACAATTTTTGAAGGGTAATATCGGAAAAACTCTTTGATTTACAGATTATCTTGCATTTAAAAAAAACTATCAAACAACAAACAAATATCATTAGTCGTGCTTCTCTTAGCCCGACTAGAAGAAGATTCAAGATTTCTAGTTGAATTTATCAATTTCAATTCCTCCAAATTATGTCTTATCTCTCGATTCTCTCTTTGTCCTGCCATGGCCACATTGGCAAGCACCGCAAGCATCCCAGAAGTCGAGGAAACGTCGAAGGCATGCACCACCACGGCATTTTGTTCTACAAGTACCATCCCGACTACTTCGGCAAAGTCGGTATGCGCTACTTCCACAAGCTCCGCAACAAGTTTTACTACCTCATGGTCAACATCTTCTCTCTGTCCCATGGTCAACATCTTCTCTCCCCGGAACACCCCTACAACCCTAATTTGGAAACCGTCCTAATTCATTCGTCGCCCACCTTTCCGATTATAGGGTTTCATAATCATTTCACTGAAACCCTAATATGATAACCTATTTGCCTGATTTTTTTGTTCAAATTAGATTATGTGATTCACATATTTGTATACATATAGAGAAATGTATGTCGTGTCGTGTTTATAGTTGTAATTTATTGTTTTTCGAGAATAAAGTTTGATTTTTTATGAAAGAAATGAAGCATCCCAAGAAGAAGAAGAGACCTAGGGCTTCAAAGTAAGCTAATGGAACAAAGACGGTGAAGCCTAGCCAATAATCGGAGAAAGCTAGGTTTTGAACAATTTAATTGAGACTTTTGCTTCGGTATATATGGTATATATAGAGGAAGCGGCTTCTGCTTATAAGGTGGTGAGGGTTAAGGGAGAAGTTGGTGATGTAGTGAGGGTAGTGGTGGAGGTGGGGGTGTAGACGAGTTTGAGGGAGGGGCTGGAGGGAAAGTTGGAGGAAAGGTTGGAGGGGAAGTTGGAGATGAACGGTGATGATTTTTTTATATTTCCACTTATACCCCTAAATATTTAACTTCTGTTAATATAATGGATGAAAAATGAGGTCTAGGATGCATTTAATTGGATAAAATAAAGTTTAGGATAGTTTAGGGTGCAAATTGTATTTTTTGTGTAACTTTGGAGTGTAATATGTACTTTAGTCTTAATAAATAAACTATAATATATTTTGAAATACGTTACGCCAAACAATTCCTAAACCTATAACTTTTTGAAATTAGCAAAAAATTATAATATAAAGGTAGTTGATTTGCCAATGAGATCATAGTCTAATGTTTAAAGCTGAGACC
>JAUMHB010036527.1:0-19845 GCA_032359685.1 Pittosporum tobira | reverse complement strand
AAACATCATACTATTTTTAATTTATCACATCTGTAACACCCCTTCTCATAAGAGAATAGAGGTCACATCCAAATATATAAAAAAAAATACTAAAATATTATCAGAGTTCTAAGAAATCCAAATGTATTTCAAAAGTAACAAAATTTGATATTACCTCACCAATACAGAAAGTCCCAACATATAAAAATAATTCTAACATAAGTTAATAATTAATTAGAATATTAAATTTCTAATTAATTTAAATTAACCAAAACATAATTTTACTTGAATATACGTACTGTTCATCCGAAACCAATTTAAATCAATTATTATTATTATTATTATTATATATCCATCCCAAAACTTATCATGGACCCGTTATCCATTCATAATCAAAATTGGACTAGAAAGGCTGCCGATGCATGGTTGCACATGTATAATTAGATTCATACATTAACCAAAATATCAATCATTAGGCCCTTAATCTACGTTATCTAAAATCTGTGGTGCTAAGTATTAGAGGTAACGTATAGATTTATAATAGAATTGATTTAACCGTATGATTGAATCGAACAAGCTTATCTTCTATCGCCCCTTTACCGCCAACCCAATACGCCTCCCTCGACGCGACAATATTCCGATAACACTTTTGGGTTATGTCGCGCCCTCTATCATATTAAGTGGGTATTATCATTTAATTATTTATTTATTTATCTAATTATTAGTTTTCATTAGAGTTCCCACTATTGTTACATGATTGCTTATTTCAAATTCTACATCTATTACATATGCATACCTCTAATTTATTTATTTACTTTACTTTACTTCAACAAACACTAATCTCTCTCTTTTATTTGTATTTACTTACAAATGTTATTTTATTATATATATATATATATATATTATTAACCTATCTAAATAAACACATAAAATATACGAATATTACAACATCACTACATCATAAATATAAATTAAATTTTATACCGTCTCTACAAAAAATTATTTTGAAATTACTTTTCTTTTATTTAAAATTTTAATTAAACATCTATTTTTAAAAACCGTAATTTTTTAAAAACATAATATCATACATACCATTTGCATACAAGATTTAAAACTAGTTTATAGGAACAATAAACCCACCATATTAGGTCACAGACAATCAACATGTTCAACAAAACATATTTACAAAGAAAAAACACTTACATAGTTCCCCAAAATAATCCAAACTCCGATTACGAAATAAATGATCAAAAATCTTCCTACAGAAATGAATTCTCACCAGGACACGGTTCGATGCTTAGAGCATAATTTAGTCAAATTCATTTTCAGGTCACTGATGTCCTGGGGTCAGTTGCTCTATCCAAAGGTCTCGAGTTCGAACCTTGCTCAACCTTGGATTGAACAGATCTCTTGAGAGAGCTTCACCCACACAACCCATGAATCTGATCCGGCTCGAACCGAATTAGTCGGTGCAAATAAAAGCTCCGGACACCAATGGACAACAACAAAAAAAAAAAACTACGACAATTCTGATTAAACCCACAAATACTATTTTGAAAAAAGATCCAACTGCTTCAAGAAGATCTAAAAAAGAAGCCGTCAGGAATACACCAAACTAGAGGACTTACCGCAGTCAACAACCTAGGATCAAACAAGCAAACCCACACGAATTTGCAATGGGTGTATGCTAAAACGACAAGAACTTGCATTCGTTTCCTGTCCATGTTTCCAAACAACACTCCAGTACAACAGTCACAAAGTGGCTGGTCGCTGGTCATAAGTAAACAGGTTTGACATCATTGGCCCCAAAACTTGCAGAACACCTAGGACATTTACGATGACGCCCTTCAGTAATCTTTTGGACACAAGGATTGCAGAACAAGTGATAGCACTTCGTGATCACGACCTGAGCAAAAAATGCACCTTTTAAGCACCATAGTAACACAGGAGCAAGATAGAAAGAAAAGAAAATTGAACTTCCTAGTTGATTAGGGATTTGTTGATAAACAAAAGAAACTAAGAAATCAATGGGCAATTACAAAAGACTATGAAATCTATTGTTTCCTTCGTTTCTACACGCATTTTTAGACTAACAAATTTGGACTGTTGGAAATATTTCAATTTAAGTTTATGAATCTAAAGGATCCATCATTACACCCCAATTAAAGAGTACTCAAAGACAGACTGCACATGAATCAAACTCAACACAACTTTAGCTAGAATAGGTTATTGATAAGTGCTTTATTGATATATTATTTTATTAATTTATCTCTTGATTTATAGTTAAGTTTGCATGGATTTGGCTTTATTATCCTTGTATTGAGCTAACAAAGATATATTTGGAGGATTGGATTTGTTTTCCTTGTTTTGGGCTTGTTTTGCAGAGAATTGGGCTTAAAAAAGGCCTATTTCGGACAAAAATGAGTTTTGGACGAATCCCGGACATACAAGGATTACCAGAAATCAAAGCAGGAAGCAGTTATATTTCAGAAAGTAAAAATAGGAAAGCAAGTGAAGTGGAGTTGATAAGTACATCTCACTGTCTACAGAAAAAGAGCCCAAGTTTAGCTGTTAATATTAAGGAATGCATAGGACACATGGAGAATTTTTTCAACGAACTAATCAGAAATATCACATAAAATTTATAATCATGAAAAAAGTTGATGAAAATTAGGCAGGCACTTGTGCCAGGAAACTTTATCACACTGTTGCGAGACTTTCGAACTGCTGAAAAAAACGAAAATGTGAGAAAGGGAAGGAAAAAATCCTAATTGTAAGTTCTTAAAGTGTAAAAGGTGGAAGGAGCACCAACAAAACAATCCCCATTATCTTGGCAAAACTCCCTCCAAAAAGGGAAGATTTGGGTGGAAATCTACTTTCTTTTCTTATAACAAGAAAATCTAAGGACTGCATGATTTTGAAGATTTTGAAATTCAAATTACCATGAATCCTTTTGAGTTTTAGAAAAATTGTTTTGTGCAACCAATAGCACTTTTCAAATACTTCCAAGATTTTCAAAATTGTATCGACCATAATCAAATAAATTTATGTAATTTTAAATTTAAAAATGTTAACGGTCAACTCATTTAGAGTCAATAGTGTTCTTATATTTTGAAACGGAGGGAGTATAACTTAAATTTATGACATTTATAACTTCAAATATACTTCAACTACATACTTATCAAAAAATAATTCATGTGACCTTTATCCAATCCAATAAGAATTGGATGGAGGAGTCTGCAACAATCACACCTCTAACTTGTGAAATCAGTTGGGTTTCAGGTTTCAGTCATGAAAAAATGAGCACTGACACACTACTCTTTTATGACTCTAGGTTTATTATCTTTTGGAAAACTATGCTTCTAAAACACTAGGCTTTCTACTGAAATCTATAGGTTAACCACTGAATCAAGTTTCACATTTATATAGGGCAACATTATCCTCAGATCTTTATTGCACGTGCATATCATAATTCTGAAATTCATGCAAAAAGGGGAAATCTACCTCTTTTGGCCTAACAAGGCAAATACTGCACTTCATGATCTCCCTATATTCTTTGAGCTCCTGCTGCAGTTTTCCCCTCACAGATGAGCCTTCTATTTGTGACCGTAACCGTGATTGCTTGCTCCTCGCAACGTCTAATTCTTCTCCATTTCTTTTCCTTGCATACCTATACGGATTAATACAAGAGTTCAAGCCACAACATAGCAGAGAATCTACCAATTTATATATATATATATAAATTTAAAATAAAAGAAAAAGGATTGTGTTTAAGCTACCTCTCTTTCTCTAGTTCAATATGCAGCGTTGCAAGACCAGCTCGACTTATGTCAAGCTTGGATTGTGATTCCTCCAATGATTGCCCCAGTTTCTGAGATAATTTACTAGCATCCGACAATCTCCTCTCGGAATTTTCTAGGTTAACTGAATTTTGAACCCTAAGTTCAGCAAATCTATGAACCTGGTCTGAGCAATGCTTTACCTGTATAGAAAGTGCAGTGATTAAAATTCACAAGGCTGAAACTCGCTGGGAATGAACAGATTTTACAGAAGTACCTGATTTTCAATCCTCGAAGATTTTATGTCAAAGTAGTTGACTAATGACCTAGCTTGCTGAATCACCCTGTCCTCGGCTTGTTTTTCCATAAGAAGACCATCTTGCAGCTGCCTCGCATGAACTCCCTCCAGAACAAGCTGTACATAAAATAGCCACTGAATAAAATCATAATAATGTCTAATTCAACCAAATATAATAATATATTTAGAAAATTATTTCATTCTAAATAAAAATATATTTTCAACTCCTTTATTGCTTTGGTCCCCATCAATAGGCTTTGCATGCGCATAGTTGAGCATGATTTGCTAAACTTGTTACCTTGATGTTATAGTCATCTCTCTCTGTAATTTGCTGCAAGAGGTGTTGGTCTTTAGTTTGTATATCATCATATGCCTGTCCGGTAGTCTGAAGAAAAAGCAGACAAATAAAGCTTAAGCGTACTTCATAAATGGATCCAATAAATTAAGAAACCTAAACAAATAAATCTGAACCCAGAATGTATAGCAGGAAACTAACCTCTATCTCAGACAAATAGACTTCATTTTCCTCCTGTTTGGATTTCAGAGCATCAGAAAGTTTGAAATTGTCCCTGGAAGCAGGCAATTTAGAATATGTTAGGGGTTTTAATACAAATCGAAGGAATGAAAGAGCATGTTAATGCCTCATAATTTTAAAGAATAAATACTCCATCCATTCCAAAACATTAGAGCATTTGAAGTCAAATTGTAATGTTTTCAGATGTAAAACTGGTACAAATTTATGCGATAATAGTCAATACAATGTTGAATATTGTAAACCAGTTGATAAGTACAACTAATGACAAACAATGATTTTTTTTTCTAAATTCAAAAAATTCTTTCAATTTTGAATTTGGGAAGTCTCTAATTAACTATAGAAGGTCAAACTTGCTCTTATGTTTTGAAGAAATGCACCTCTTAGAAGCTTCAAACTTGCGCCTCATGTTAGCAATCTCAGCTTCTGCAGCAGCTAATCTCTGCTGGGAGATGGCCTCAGCTTCAATAGCTGCCTTAACTCGTGATTCCAAGTTAAGCTCATCAAGAGATGAATTCAGGCTCTGCACTTGGGCCCATGCCTTGCGTTCCGAATTCCTAGCTTCTTCCATTTCCCTGCAGGCCACCTTAACATTAGAGGGAAAAGGTTGCAGATTCTAAAGATTTTTAGTAAAAGTTCCAGTTGTCCAGGAGCATTAGGCCCAACAGCAAAGGAAGGCCCATTGATTATCACCTTTTTCAAAAGTGTATTTATACATAATGAACGAAAAACTATACAGGAACTAATCCAGGAACCAAAACCTCAAAGGTGGAACAAATAGAATTGTGAGCTTCACAATGACAGATAGAGATAAAAATAAAACGAGAATATCATTATTGGTTCACAATCTTCCAAAATAAAGTATATAGTCTGTGGAGGTCTCACCTCGAGTCTATGGATTCACGTCTATACATTTCCAAAAAATCCATTAACTCTGAATCAGTATCCCTCAAATCTTCAACCTGCACCACAAAACAAACGAGTTACTAGTGAACCAATTATGTATCAGTACTCTTCAACAAGAAAGATATTTGCACATGAGCAGCTGCTCCAATACTACCTTTAAGAATAAGAAGTACATTCCATCTCTGAAGAGGTTTAAGATAAAATATAGCGCAATTGAGAGAGAAGAATAAAAGCAGACTAGGAGGACATCTATCTACAACTTTTTATTATTTAAAACATCAAAAAGAATAATAATAAAAAAATATTCCAAAAGAAAAGAGAGAGAAACATAACTCTTATGCCTAACTAACATGGAACATAGTGCATCATTCAGTGTTTTAGCTAAAGATAATTATCTGAAGCATAGCCAAGCAGCTTTCAACATCAGAGGCAGAGTATCATAATATCACATTCAGTACTGTCACAAATTGATTGTTCAAATTGTTCTTTATGCGCTAATAACAAGGATATACATACACATATATAATACATATACATACATGTATATAAAGACACACACACACACATGAAAATATAATATCTATATGTCTAACTGCCCAAATGTCTAAAGTCTGTGCCACAAACATTGTCTTGAAAGAAGACACTAATTTGGGATCTGGGTAGTATATAGATATATAATTAAGTGCCAGTTTCAAATAATAAAATTTAAGGAAACAGAAGCATATCATACCACAGCTTGCAGCTTCTTTATTTCAGCAACTTCATCAGACGATTTACCAGATAATGTTTCCCATTCTTTACCCTGTACATATGAAACCAGTTGGCTTAACCAATCTTACTCCAGGAATACATGTGCGTTTATAATAAAGACACCATATGAATAAAATTTATTTACTTATTAGAGAGCAAGAGAGAGAGAGAGAAAACACCAACCTTCACATCAAGGACATTTGAAAGAGAGTGAACATCAGCCCGCAAAGAGTTAACATCTGAAGCAGCCTCCTTATATTTACTCAGTTGACTCTGCATGCTGTTCATGTCCGAAGGGAACGAAGAAACCAATGCTTTAAACTCTGTAATAATGTCTTTTCTACCTGAAATGACCAATAAGTACATTTAAGGAAATATTAGTAAAAGAATCTAATCTGAGAAAAAAATTATTGCACAAATTAAAAAAAAAAAATTGCAAGGAAATCATCAATCTCCCTTACCAGGTTCTCTTGATGCTTCCTCTAGCTTAGTTTCAATCAAATGCCTTTCAGTAATTTGTTGCTTGATCTCCTTTCCTAGCTCGGTTATTCTATAATCAGATACTGCGGCAGACCGGTTGAAAGCATCAGCCACATCATTTTTTAAATTAATTTCTTTTTCCCGCCAGGCAAGGTTATCTTTCTCAACCTACAATTTAAAGAAAAAGAATAGTCGTATGCATTAGAACAAGACAGTCACAAAAAACTGGGAATCGGATGAACTACTGAACTACGAACCTGTAGTCTTTCAAATACGGCTTGATATTGGACCACAGCTGCTTTTGCCTTTGCAAGTTGATCTTTTGCTAATATATAGGCTTGGGAAGATGATATGCACTTCATATTTTTCAATGTGTTCTGTGAGAAAACATCCAGAAGATAACATCCAGAAGATAAGTTAAAAAGTAGTTTTCAAAAACAGAAGATATAGGAAATCTCAAAGAGGAAACTAAGATAGGAAAAATGAGTAATCAACCTGCGAATTAGCTAATTGTTTCAATAGTTCAACTCTCCGTTCGTACAGACACTTAATTTCAGGTAACCGAGAAGAAGATTGATCCTGTACAGGAGTTCACTAAATATAGTTACCAGTTTCAGTGTGTGTAAATAGCAAAGATGGATAACTTTTTCCAAAGCTCACCAATATTTCCTTGAGTGCAGACTCCATATCTTGTAAATCTTTTTGTTTATTATCCCTTGCCTTGTCACTTACAACTTGATTATTTCCGATAAGGACAGGGAAAGATGCTCCCTTTCCAGCATCTCCCTGTGCTTTTAGAGTAGCGAGATCAGTGTTACTTTCATCAAGTTCAGCAATCGTACTCTCCAACTCCCCTGTGGAACAAGTAAAACATAATTAAACCACGGCTCCATAACATGATGGTCGTACAAATAAAAAAATTCACACACAAAAAAAAGAAAAAGAAGGAAGTTACCTCTCAAGCATTCTTGTTCAGCTTTGTTCCTTGCATCAGCATCTCGGTGGCTTTGCAATTCCCTAGCCAAAGATCTATGCTTTAAATGAAGATCACTTGCAACCAATCTCAAATTCTTAACTTCTTTTACTAAGTCACCAATTGTATTTTGATTGTTCGAACCTACAAAATGAAGTAGAAAATAGAAAGAATTGAGTAAAAGATAGAGAAAATTAGAATGATTTGTAGACACCTTAAACAACACATCTACACCATAACACTTACCATCTTGCGGAAGATTGCTCAAAGCTGTGTCATATAACTTATCCTTCAAGCACCACAGATTATCAATGGCATCTACAATATTACATAATATGCTTTTGGTATTTTCACCAGCTGTGCTCCTATCTTCCTCATCAATCTTACTAGGAATGTTACTCAAGGAGCTACTTTCAGTTGCACCTGTTTCTAGAAGTCGGCTAAGAAATGTATCCTTGAGGGGAGATGAGGCACCATCTAGTATTAACAACAGCAAAAAATCAATTTCCAATGATTTCTTTGAGGAATATACAACTAAGCAATATATATTTATGTCAAAAAATTATGTGAAGAGAAAAGACAGAAAAAAAAACTTACTCCCTTGGGTCACTTTATTTTGAGCATTATGAACTTGGCTAGTAGAGCCCTTAACGCAAGCAGAACTTGATTCCAGGTCATCAACCACCTACAATTACTCAAATATTCCGGCAAATGATACAGCATTTTAACTTATTACAGAATTAAGGACTAACCAGATAAAAATAAAAGGGTTAAATCACTGTAGCTACCTCGTCCCATGTCTTATGGACCACTGCTAATGTGTCATCATATGGTAATTGTTTATGCCTCAGCTGACTGAATTTGTTCTCAAGAGAAATACACTCCTGCTTCTGAGCTTCTAACTTCTGGATAAGCTTTTGATTTTGAAACTGAAGCACTTTTGTATCAACCTAAAGCAGCATGGAAAATAAAACATCAATTTAAATAAAGGTTTACCTAACCACATACAATATAATGCAGTAAAAGGTAAAAACTTGATGCAAAACCTATTTTTGATAATGTTTCAGGTATTGCCCTAAGACTATATTCATTTCATGATATATAAGTACAACCATATAAAACACTGAATGCCTATGAATATTTTGAGTGAGGTAAATATCTTTTGCACTTGGCACTCGGGCATATATATAGTAGAATCAATACTATTCATTCAATTTAGTAGCAGATCAATCTTCCAGCCAGCTAAAATATCAAATTAGAAACCTTATCGCAACCACAAATGAAATATCTAGAGACAGAATTTCTCTAGTAATAACATATATAACCGCTAAAACTTCCAGGTCATCTGATTGCACCAACTCTATTTTGCAAATTTTTTCCACGACTTCATTTCAATTGATAAAGTTTCATATAGAACTTACATGCAACGAACTACATGATTACTTGAACGCAAAGCATAAATGGAAACTACAAGGCATGATCCAGCTCCACAGGAATCATTAAGCACTAAAAACTTAAATTAATCTACATAGAACACAAAAATCAAGCAAGGATTTATGCAGAGTTTAAGAGGTAGGATGTAATACCACAAAGGTCATAGGAATGAAGATGTGAGATTTACAAAAGCATCTCACTTTACTTTTAAAGAATGTCATAGAAGTGAAGACTTTTCAGAACAAGAAAAAAGTATTATCCTTCTGAATAAGTGAATTACAATATTAAAATAAGTCAAGAACCATTTATGGCTATGTCAGATCTCCATGCAGAAGATACTTTCCACTAGCAAATTTCACACCGATCCCAAATTACGGAAAACAAAAACAAACTGATCTTGAATCAAAACAATAAAATGAAAAAAATATCCATGGATCTTGGCAACATTCATGTATCCTCCCTCCCTTTATCAGGGCTTGCCAACTTCGGATAACCTAGCATAAATCTTGTCTCTATTCATTAAAAACCGCAACCTTTCACTGAAGCTCACACAAATGCAGAAACTGCCAGAAACAGTTGCCAGCATCAACAGATAAGAATGGAGAACTACAAATTATTTTCATCTTAAAAAACAACCAGTTTACAATGCGGCAATAGAAATCTCTATAGTATCATACAGTCATCATGTGGCAGGTTTAATATTTATTGATCATATTGACCAAGTATGAAGCATGACCCAATCATGGGACAAAGTTAACATAGGATAAGACAGATCAACACAACACATCCTAAAGAAATTATTAAAGCATTAGACAAATTCAATTACATTTTTACATTTCATATAGGTTAATCTTTCTTAGCAACAATTAACTCAATGAATCCTCAGTCAACAGTTACCAACATATATCATAGGAAAGGTTTTTTATAATAGAAAACAATCCTCCCTCCATTCCAGATCCCATTTAGAATCTTAAGTCAATTCACAAAATCCTAAACTATGAAGTTTATGCAAATTCGTTTGTCTTGAAAACCACAGATTTGGATTCTAGTTAGAATTATTAGATAGTTTATAAATTTCACACTTATATTGCCTAAAATAAAATGAATTCATATCAATTTTAAAGATGTTGCAAATTCACTTCAAAAATCATAATACTCTCTTCTTGTAAAAAGGGAGTTTCATATATAATTACAATTTCCATGTACTTACAAGGATTATGTTTCTAATCAAAATCACAATAAAGGAAAAGGCTGCGAAAACTAATGCAAACCTACCAATTCTAACGAGCATTAGCAAATTCAAAACCTAGGATCACCAAATCGACAGTCATAAGAGATTCTAACAAACCCTATCTTGTGAACACATGGATAGAGCTAAGTTACCTTTTTATCTTCAGATAAGCCTGCAAAGGGCTGTGCTTTAGCAGTAGCAGAGGTTGGGGAGATTGAGCTAATGTGACGCCGTTTCCTCTCCGGTACACCTGTACTCGCCATTAAAACCCCACACAGCAAACCCTAATTTACAATTCGACTGTAATCAAGCCACAATTGTACATGAATTATACAACTCGATATATATTATTCGCATACTGTATGTATATGTATATGTATATGTGTACATAACTTTTTCTCCCTCTATTCGGTCTTTCTCTCTCTACAGAGGTTGAAGAGGACAGAGAAAATGGCAAGTACGATAAACAGCGGGTAATTTTGTGAATTGGGAAGGGGAAGTGTGTGACGTGGCTTTGTCCCGAGTGTCTATGAGGCTACGATAATGTGACGTGGTCAGTAATTTGGTGACTCAATATTGAAATCGAATTCGTCCAATCATATGCGGTAAAATTGATCAAAAGTAAATATTGCTATTACAGTATTACTATATAAACAGAAAAAAATAATTAATATTTTCACCAAAAAAAAGTAATTAGTTAATATATACCACATTTAAAACTCAAATAATAAATTTATATTAACTAAAAAGTAAAAATTACAGATGAAACTAATAATTTATTTAATAAAATACTAATCCCAAAAGAATATTGTTATAAATTCTTAAAAGTTGTTAATTATAAATTTTAAAGTAATAAATGTGATATTATTTACAATGAATTCATAAATCCACCAAACACAAGGCAATAAATGTTAATACATAAATTACCAAAGTAAATATTATTTAAACTCAAGATAAAGAATAGAAATACCATACATAAAAATAAAATTAAGGGAAGTGCTAGTTTCAGTTTTCATGTGGCCCACAATTAAGTCACATAGGGATGACCATTTATTTACCACACATTGGATTTTGTTTATTAATTGATCCCTCATAAGTTTTCATGTGGTCCACATTCAAGTCACATAGGATTTACTCTTTATTTAAGAAATTATTAAATTAACGAGTAAATTTGTTAAATCTAAAAATGTGTTTCACAATAATTGTATTACAATAGAGTATATTATACTAAAAATGTTATACATACTTATAGAATTAGTAAATTTTCTTGTAAAAATAATAGTTTATTTTATTTACTACACATTAGATTTTGTATATTATAAGCTCTTTTGTTTCATAAAAATATCTATAAACATAAATAGATAATGGATTAGATAAATAACTAAATTACAAAGTCTGTTGTTAAGTAAGCTTAGCTTAAGAAATTCAAGTTTTGTTTGATACAAGAAAAGTGTTTCCTAGAAAATATTTTTCAAATTTTTTTATGTTTGATATGTCAGAGAAAATGAAATTAACAGAAAGTCTTTTTTTAGTCAAAAAAATTCTTTATTATTTCAAAAAAATTACTTATATATTTAAATCCATAAGTAATTTTTTAGAAAGTTATCTAGGTGTTGTCTCTTTATCTTATTCTTTTATAACACTTTTATCCTGTCTCTCTTAGATTCTTTTTATTTATTCATTTTTACCTTTAAATTAAACCTATTTACTTTTATATTTCAAATTTTAATTTTTTTTTTAGTTTTTAAATTATTATTAACTATTATTTTGCTAAATCCATCCTTACAAAATGTTAATATTCTTATTGCTAGACCGTGATTAAGTTTTCAATTATAAAACAAGTCAAGTTTTCTTTGAATTTCATTTTATCACATCAAAAAATTAAAACACATATGAGAGTAATTTATAATACTGTAAATGTTAATTGTATTTGAAACACGAAATAAAAAGAATGCATTTTCCACCTTATTTAGTTTCACAACTTAGTACAAAAAACAAGACACTTTCTCAGTAAATGTTTTCCTAGAAAATATTTTAATTATCCCAAACGTTTTCCAAAAAATATTTTTTCTGTCTCAAACGAAGTCTTCCCAGAAAATGTATCTAACATTTTCTCAGTTTAACTTTAATGTATTGAGTTGTCCATGTTATAATATACAAATTTTTAATGGAAAAGAAATATGAGGAAAGAAAAGTAATAGAAACCATAATGAATAAAATAATACAATTAGAGCATTCCAACCGATTTTCATATGTATTGGTAAAAATAAGAGAAAATGATAGAAAATGAGATAGTAAATGTTGGAACCCACAAGAGGAACAACGAATTTGAGCCTGGATGCTTGGGTGTTCTTGAGACTGCTCTGCTTATCAAGCTTTTGGGATTAGGTCTCAAGGCAAAGCCACATATAAAATCTCGATTTGAGACCCTAAAAGAGGAGTTCCTTGCTATCTACGACAAGTTTACTAGTGGCGCCAACACCTTAGGCTTTGGCTGGGATTATGAAAGGCATGTTGTCAGTGCATGGAATCATGTTTGGGATGTGTATCTTAAGGTTCATGATAAGACTAAACAGTGGAGAAATGCTCCTCCTTTTCATGGTTTGAGGACTACTGTACTATGTTCAGGAAAGATAAGGCAACTGGTGATGATGCCCATAATGCAACCAATGTGATTGAAATGAGGAAGAAGAGGCTAATGTTGCTCAAAGTAATAGAGATGGACTCAATATTGGTAACTACTCATACATGCTGACGTATGGCATTTAATTGCTTAAAGTCTCAAACAGGTTCTCATTCAAAAAAAGTTGAACTTTTGACCCTCTTGTAAAGGTTGTGCGACATGTTTCAAAGATGATTGGTGGTGTGGTCCAAAGATGATTAGTGTTGTGAGCTTCATTGAGAAGTTTAGCAAGCTGCGTTGACATGGACTTTGTGGACTAAAAGAAAAAAAATTAGTGAGTAGCTCTCCAGAATTCTGACGTGGTTTCTAGCTCTAGCTTTGAGAGAAACTTTATTTATGACAATATGTTTATGTTTAATTTTTTTTTTTTGCCACTCTATTTATCTATCTAGTTTTTTATTGTTAAAAAAGAACTATGTCGCTAAGTTTGTGATTATAGAGTAATGATGGTTGTTATAGAGAAAAAACAAAAAAGAAACATTTCTTACACTAGACAATGTAAAGATAAGAGTGATATATTATCATTTCGAAAAGTTATACTCTCTCTGTCCAACTTATATTGTCCTAATTTTTTGACAATGCACTGATTTTAAGATGCTCTAAAAATATATTTATATGTTATAATTTTAAAATATTTTTGTATACTTAATTTATATGTGTGTTATACTTTTCAAAAGATTTAATATATATATATATATATATATATACTGCTATGGACGGTCCGATACTGAATAAACGAGCATCTCCTCTCGATGGCAGAAGATTCTCTTTGAAAAGTAATTTTGTACCAAAACAGGATTCAAGAGACAAGTACAATAAAAAAAAAGTTAAGTAATCCAATCCCAAGTGGGAAAATTTTCATCTATTTTTTGGGCGAGGTCTTTGGTTCAAGTCCAGGATGGCCCAGCTGCGCCAAGGAAAAGAATAGAAGAAGCATCTGACTCCTTCTTATGCATGCTCCACTTGGCTCGGGGGGATATAGCTCAGTTGGTAGAGCTCCGCTCTTGCAATATATATATATATATATATATATATATATAGTTATATAGTTATAGTTATAGTTATATTTTTAAAATGTCTTAAAATTCGTGTCAAACATTGTCAACAAATTAGGACAATATAAATTGGACGGAGATAGTACTATATATATCAAAAATTTATGGTTAATACAAGGGCATCCCAAAAGATAGATAAATGCATGAAGACTAAGATTAGATAGTAAGTAACCAAAAGATATAATGTTAGTGTCATCATAGATAGTTCGACAAGGAATATAACATACTAAAGATTGAAAGCCAAATTAATAAGGGAAATGACAAATGTAGTATTTAAATATATCTTCTAATGATATATTAATAGAAACGTGCATAAACAAATTATCACAACCCACAAAATTCAAATACTCACCAGAGATATACAAACTTAAAAAAATCATCTTTAGTTTTTGTTTTTGTTATCATGAAAAATCTAGTTACTCCAGAACTCTCAAATGTCGGAATCATAACACATGCTTTTGTGACGACAAATAGAGCAAGTTGTACACCAACATATGGGAACAATAGATGACACAAATAGTTAAAAAGTGTAGCAATACCTAAGATTTACATACCCAAAAAATACTAGATTTAAAATTTAATTAGGAAATAATATACAATACACATATTAATATCCCTTTCCAAGACGTAACCAAGAAGCTATAATTATACCCATGCTAATTTGACTCTCCAACCATCTTGCCTTGGATCCTTGAAATTCACGGAAATTGGAAAATATAAATAAATAATTAATCTCCAAAACTTGACATATACATCTAATGTGGAAGTAATTTGTTGAAAATAAACACTGAACATAAAATTCATAAGCATTTCATTAATCTTGTGAAGCATAAGGGGAACAATGCACCACCTTATCATGCGAGTACTATCAAACATAAGGGGAATGATGCGACCTAATGCCTCTTAAGAGAGAGAAAATTAAGGGCTCACAAGAGCACTTGCAAAGATTAGTACCTATGGTGAAACATATTGTGGTGGTAACATCCAAAACTTATAGTGGGTTGGTTAGACCAAATTTGCATGACTTACCAACATTGGCATTATTAGTATCAAAAGGAAAAATATTAGCACATAAATTGAACTTAACATGCGTCATTATTTCACACAAATACCTATCAATTATTAAATATAAAGGGCTTCATATATCATTGTACCCCTTGATCGGAAGTTAATTTGAAAAAGATGGTCAATAGTTTTTGAATTTGTTTTAATTAATTTTTTTAGCTTATAGCTTACTTTAGTTAAGTAATAACCTATAAGTTATTTTAAAATAAGTTGTACCAAACAGGGGCATGTTTGGTATGGTGCTCGATTCTAGCAGTATGGTGATATGTTATTGCCAAAATACTTTAAAAGTGCTTATAGAAAAAGCAAAGTTTTAAACAACATTGGAACAATCATCAAAATATAGCAGTTTCTTAGTTTATTCTATCTTGTGATATGATAATATGTGTTATATCATGGCAAAAAAAAGATTTAATAAAGAAAAAGGTAAAAGTCACCAAATTGCATCAACTATCTCAAGATTTTGAATTAATATACTTGAAAATTGTATCAATTGGTAATCAAAAAGATCTAGATCTTGATAATAAATTTTTTAAACGTTAGTAGTAAATTAATGAAGGATCTATCTTTAACAAAGATCTTTTTACCAATAATTTAATATGAATACAATATTCCTTCATTAATAATACTAGTAAGATAACATGTGCCTTGGCAAGGGTAAGTTATCCATAGAATAGTTGATTACATAGTAATGGAAGGCCATGAATATGGACTCATCAAATTTAATTACGTGTTGTAGGTTTTTGAAAATAATTAATTATATCATATAATACATCCTCTCCAAACTATAAGACTATTTCTTTTTGTAAGAAGTGCTTTTAGAATTCAAAAACACCTGAAGTCAAACACATTTTTTCATACTAAAAATTATTATTGCATTTGATAATCTTTGTAAATTCATGCTCTTTAAAAGGAAATAAATAAATTGATAAATTTAAAATATCTTTTTATATGATAGAATGGTTTACAAGGTGAGGGTGTAAAGGGGTAAATACCATAATTTATTTTTATCATTTTTACAGCTTTTGGTATCTACATTACATATATTCTTCATAACAACATATAGCATATAGATCTTAAGTAGTTGGTAGCTTGATTTTCAATAACATGTACAATTTATAAACATCAAAGAGAAAAGGACAATGCAAATTGTAACAAAACTTAATCCTCAGGTAATCAACCAAAGCACTACAAAAGCGAACCGAAATGAAGAAAATAAAATACGCAACAAAGTAAAATCCTGAAAATGCAGAGTGCCCAACTTATTACGACTAAAAGAAAGGTTCCTCAAAGAACTAGTTATACTCCAAAGTTTCAATCATTTCTAAGCTTCAAACATATAGATATCAGATGCATCTGAATGAGAGAACCCCACAATCTTTTTCTCACTAGAGTAACATTAGGGTATTCAGTCATACTTCTAGCAACCTCCAACCTCTGATATGAAAACAACGATTTAGAAACTTAATATACTTTCCTAATTAAATTTATGTAAAAAAAAAAAAGCAAAAACAAACTAACTTAAGGCAACAATTTAATTATATATATATATATATATATATATATATTCGGGCCTAAAAGGCGCTTATTTTGACGAAAATCGAGTTAAGGACCAATCCCAAAAGGACAAGAATTGTTAGAAATTGAAGTAGGAAGCAAAACAAAATAGCAAAAGCTTTTATAGGTCCCCTTATGGTCGTAAGGGAGACTATAAGTGGGTTTACAGGTGTAGGGCATAGTGTAAGTTAGCATGTGCAATTTTTTGCAAATTCTATTGATTTTTCCATATAACTTTGACTTACGCAATTTTGGACTTTTCTGTGACTTTTTGACATAGACCAAGATGACAAATCTAATTGGATTTAAATTGTTAGAAATCCCTTGATTTGTAGCTATATAAAAAAAAACTCTAGCTCAGACAATTCATACTGTAGGGTTTCAGATCAAAAATTGATGTAAAATTTCAAAAATATTATTTGAATCCCAGGAATCATGCGTATATTGAAACCAAAATACAAGTTCGATTATACCTGAATGAATTTCAATTGAGATAAGAAGAACATTTGCGTATAGATCAGCGTGTCAATCGTCACGCCTCTACTGGTATCTACACACACGAACTGAGCCCGAGTCTTGTGTGTGCTAGCACAGTTCTCCGGTTTATCTTCTATCTAAGTCTCTCTCAACTTCACGGTGATTAGGGTTCGTCAAAAGGCGTATATGCCTCTATTTATAATCCGCCTTTTTTAATTAAAGATATAAGAGAGAACAAGGAAACCCTAGTTGTCAGGCCCAATACATTATAAGCTCAGTTTGCTTAGTGTGCGACCATGTAGGTACATTTAACATTAGCAGTCGGCCCAAAACTCCTTTTAGGCCCACAAGTTATAAGCGGCCTCTAGCAAGACATTATAACTATCTAAGTTAGGTGAAAGTTAATTTTTACGACACAACCTTATCCACAACAATAATAGAGTACGATTTATGATTAGATCCTAGGGTATACCACTAACACATACAACATACGATATACGATCACGAGAAGATTATGAGCACGAGGAATCAAAGACCGGAAGACTATTAATGAAGAAATCATGCCGACTTCTTATGACTTTTTCTATCTTTTTTATTGTATTTGGTATTCTAAATATGTTTTAATTTTTTTTATGCTAAAACTAGACGGATCCTATTTATAATTAATTGAAAGGTTCATTTAGACTTTATCATGTGTTATATTAGTTTTTCGTGCTTATTGAGTTATGATTCATGTTCTTAAAACTTTTAATTAATTGGTTATTAGGTAGATGATCTATGTTAATATATTTAAGGACTTGACGATAACGATATATTAATAGCTCAATTAAATCATAGTCATAAGTTAAATCTTGCTAGGATTACTTCAAGTTGATTTGTGTGGTTTCGATAATAATTAACTTAAAAACGGTTGACAAATCTGGAAATTCTATGGAACTTAATCTTCTCTTAATTATTAAAATTCACATAGAGATATGTTGGGTTAATAATTAAAGTATGGATACTTTCACTAAGAATAGACTAATATCTAATCTAGGAAAATTCCATTGTCATAAACATGTTGAATTAATATAAATTGCATGATAAAGTCAGTAAACCCTAAATTATGATTGGATAGGTAAAATTGAAATCTTAGCATATTTTCTCTATATTGATTAATATCTTATTTAGTTTAGATATAATTGTTAAAATAATTATTTTTTAGTTTAGTAAAAATAAAATATTTATTTGTTTGCCATACAAAATATAAACTAGAATATTGGTACATATATCGTTAATACCAGTCTCCGTGGGAACAATAATCTTTTATATTATAATTTGATTGATGTACACTTACACTAAATCCATATATATATATATATATATATATATTGGATCTTCTTTCAAAGGAAGATTAGTGGAGAAGTTCAAGAAGACTAAGATTGTAAAAACAACTTATTTACATGATTAATGTAAACGTAAGTAATAATTATAATCAATTTTAATTGCAAGAAGAACTCGTTGTAACTAAAACAAAGATGTGTTGGGAGATATTTGACTTCAATAAATTTTTATGTTGTGACTTATACAGAGAATATTTGACCTTAAGATATTTTTATGTTGTGAGTTCTACAATCATGCTCCCTTAGGGTTAAGTATAGGTTTGGAAAGTTTCAAATATATCCATCCATAACATCTTCCTCTAATGTAGCCAAATTTGATAGAGAATTTGTTATGGAGGTATATATATGCTTGAATAGTTGTTGTTAACTCAAGATCTTCTAACTTGCTAATTAATTCTTTCACGTTGTCTAAGTAGAGAATTATTCTAGGATCTGTAGCTTTATAGTAAGGGTGAAACTTAGCAAAGCACTAACTGAAAATAATTTGATGCTTTCACACATTGGGCTTGGAGATTTAGGGCTAGCCATAGCCCGACCAATAATGCTTCATAGTTGGGTGGTTGGGAATGTGAATTTTAATGTGTGACGAACTTGAAACCCCTCAAGAATATATATATATATATATATATATATATATATAAAGGGGTCTCATCTAAGGACAAAGGGGGACAGAAATATTGTTTCATCCAACCCAATCACAGCAGTCCAGATCTTGATCGGACGAACATGATTAGTGCATGTCCGTTACTATTAATAGCAGACACTGCTACTAATATTGGTGGACATGCAGCATACCCAAAATACCCCTGATCCCAAAAAGATTTATCTTTTTTTTAAACAGACGTCCGCTACTATTAGTAGCGGATGACTAATTTTTTAAATTGAAGTCCGCTATTAGTAGCAAGCAAAATTGTGAAGAAGATGTTGAAAATAGAGGAAGCCATTAGAGGCTGAAAACATAACAGTTTTTGGTTTATACAACTTTATATTAGACTTCCGCTACTATTAGTAGTGGATGTCAATATAAGAAAGGATTCTTGCTACACGTCCGCCAGTAATAGTAGCAGATGTCTATTTAAAAAAAAAATTATTGTGAGGTCAGGGGTATTTTAGGTTTGATACACGTCCGCTAATAATAGTAGCAGCGTTCGCTATTAATATTAGGACATGTGCACTAATCCAATCTATCCGCTACTATTAGTAGCGGATGACTAATTTTTTAAATTGAAGTCCGCTATTAGTAGCAAGCAAAATTGTGAAGAAG
>JAUMHB010036516.1:0-19848 GCA_032359685.1 Pittosporum tobira | reverse complement strand
AAAGTTATTGATATAAGACTTTCAGCTTGAGGGGGGATGTTAAATATAATTAATATTATATTTATAGTATTATTATGATAATAGATTTCTTATGGTAATAGGTTTCTTATATTCTGAATTGGATTCGAATTAGGTTACTTATTCAAGCCTATATAAGGTATCTCATGTAATTGTTACATACACATTCATTATTAATAAAATTACTTTCATTATTCCCTCCATAATTATCAAAACTCATTTTTATGTTAAGTAATTTGCAATCACCTCACCTCACATTATATTAAATTATTATATTTTTTTATGATATTTGAATTATTATTCAAAATAATATAATAAATAAAAATAAAATATATATTTTTAATATTTATGAAAAGAGAATCATTAAACACAATTTTGACATTTTATTATGCAAAGAGCATGACCATGTTTGCCATAACTTATAAAAAATTGTTTTAATAATTTATATTTTTTCAATTTTTGATCTGTGCATAAAAAGTTTATATCTCATTTATATATTTTTTTAAACTATTCTAAACAAGCTGAACGAATTTATTTCGAACAAAATAATCGATAATTAATTAAAATAATTAATTCTAAATAAACTCATAATATATATGGATATAATTAAGTAGAGTACATATTTTAGTGTTAATGATGGCTTACTGATATGTCCGTTGGTAGGCAACCCATTTGTTTTCAAAAGATGGAGGGAGTCTCACACATCGAGGAGCGAGCAATGACAACGTAAATTACATTCCATAGACTCCCAAAACTCGTCAATCAGTACGTCAACATGGCAACATTTCCTTAGTCTTCATTTCGTTTTTATATATATCTCTTTACACATACACGTGCGCAGAGAGAGAGAGAGAGAGAGAGAGAGTGATCACTCTCACTCACCCACTGGTCAACAATAATCACATAAATCCCAAAAACTAAACGATACCCACTATTTAATTTTATCAATCCATTTCAGGGTCTCTGGAAAAATCTCCATTTTTCTGTCTGGGAGGTGAGTTCCTTCCTCTTTCCCTTCCTTGAATTTTCATGAAATGCTGATTCTTCTTAATTCTTAATTCGGTGCATAAGTAGTACGTAGTTGATTGATTATCTGTGACAGTAATTTTTTTTTACCAGGAAGAATTTATCACTTATTTGAGCTGCGCATGTGGAATCAGCATATCATTTTTCATGAGTTGGGTGTTATATTTTGTTTATGTATTGCTAATATGTACTGTTCAAATCTGTACCGGGATAATGTATGGACTAAGCTCAATTCAGCTATTATTAAGTATTTACCCAAATATCCTGGTCTGCATATATGTACATGATTTTTGTTTGAGTGACAATTTTTTTTTCTGGTAGGGTCTGTAGGGATATCTTTGAAAAATTGTAGTTGTCTAACAAGAAATTTATGGACTATCCCCGGGTGAAAGAATAGTTTTTTAAAGAATGGCTATGTTCATTTTTAGATAGAGAGAAAAAAATCTAGCTTATTTTTTATTTATCCAAAAAAAAAAAAAAGGATTATACCAGAACGTATATTGAGTGTTGCCTTTGTCTGCTATATATGGATAATCACAGGGCATATTTCATCGTAATATCCTTCACTTTTGGACTATTCCGGAGGATTTGAAGTCAAATTTATAGGTTGAAAATGCATCCTCTACTATTTTAGACAGTATCAACTTCGGGACTGGGAATTTGGGTATGGGATCTGCTCTAAATTAATGCCAAATAATATATTTCCTACTTATTTATTAATGTTTGGTGGATTCTTCATTTTTTGCTAAAACACCAGCTCATTACTTCCTGGCATGATGCTGAAATTACACGCGTATTGGGCTTTATATGCTGTATATTGTCTTCTTCTTACTCTTTTTGTCATATACTGGAATTTCTTCTTATCCTTTATATACTAGCTATTTTCATATTCAGATGATAAATTAACTTTGATCATGTCCGTTGCACCAGTGGAAAATATGGCAGCTTTGGCTAGCGCAGCTTGTGTTTGTGTGGCTTTCTCTTCTATATATCTCGAAAGAAGAGAGATTATGGGAATTAAAATGCATGTTATTCTACGTGGCCATCAACAAAAAGGGAAGACGTCAAAAGTCTGGTAACATCTATTGGCGGATTTAAAATTTTTATGCAGGTTGTTTCCCCCTTATTGTAAACAAAGAGGTTCCCGATTTTGGATGGAACGATTATGTTGACTAACTCGAAGAATGGACTGAGGCTGAGTTCTATGGTGACATGTACGAATTTGAAAATATCTCACTATCTGATTTTGTCTCGATTGTGGATATCAGATACTGTATAAAGATAAGAATATCTGCTCGAAAGTCATATGGGGCATTCCCAATGCAAATGGTTTCAATGGTTGGTTTTCCAACTGGCCATTTCGGGTTGATCTTCTGAATGTCAAAGCGGGTGAAGTTACTATTTCAGAAACCATGGTCTGCCGCCAATAACGTCCATAGAAAGAGAAAAAAGAAAGACGGGAAGCTCTGGCACGAACTTCGAGATGGAATCCGACTCAGTTGGATTGTTGTGAATACAAAAATAAAGCAGGCTGCTAATTTGTCGAGTTGGCATCCTCTTGGAGGGCAAGGATTTCTTGATACGGTTCGGATCCGTACTTCCTGCTAAGGACATTCTTCCATGTCAATTAGTAGAATGCATCCTTATGATGTAGTTCGGTGTGAGACATAATAATGGCACAAATCTGAAATTAATGGAATTGAGCATGCAATTGGGGGACATGGAAGGTGCTCATGTTAATGGAAGAAACAGCCTGATGGTCCTAAAAGAATCGCTGAGCAAGAATCATAGTGAGGCCCTAGAGTTGTGCCACTTGTACTCGAAAGTGCAGAGTGAGCTGAAGGAGGAGAAGATGAGAAACGAAAACAGGTTGGATAGATATTGCATACTCAGTGGCATTACTGCTTTCGTTACATTATGTTACTGTATCTTTTGAAATTGAACTTCATTCAGAACAACGTATTTTCTGTAAGTGCTTTGTTGTCTGACATAAATTAGGGCTCTGTAATCTGTGATGTAAAATTCAATTTTGACCATATAATAAGTAGGTATTCATACTTTTATCTGTTATTTTTATGAACAATATGGTTAGCCTTTTCATTATCTTTGTTTTTTTATTTTTTATTTTTTTATTATTATTTTTATTATCGGAGATAATCTTGTTGAATTATGATTTCTGGTATTTCAGTATATGTGAAAGGATCATGTACTTGGTAATATATTTTCCTTTCACGTTGCTTCGCATGTTTATACCGGATTACCATAAAGAAAAATCTCAATAGTGAGATATAATCACGGGTATATAGCCAATGTAGGCAATTGCCAGCACCGGATTTTTGAAGAAAAAATTTCAACTACAGGCAATTTTGAAAATTGATCCATAAACACCGGTACTACAGATCTTATGTAACCACGAGATCTATAATCGTCCATCACAAGATCTGATGACTTAGATTCAAAATTTTTGTTGTCTTTACGAGGTTGGACTTCTATAAGTACTTTACACATTTCTGTTAAATGATCCATACTTTCTCTATTAACTAACATTGCTGTTTAATATTTTAAAACCGAGTTAAGTAACTATTTAAGATTTTTTTATTTTTTTTATTAATACTCAAAATAGTCTGCTCTAAAGTCAAACAGACTCAAGTCCTATTTAAAACAAATTTCATATTTTAAAACAGACTCAAAATAGTATGTAAAATGTTTTGAATTTGTCTCCAATATTTTCCCAGTTGGCTTGATTTGTTATTTATCATCTAATTCTCCCTCTATAATGACGGACCTTGCATCCCAACGTCAAGGGCTCTACCATGCCCATGAGCCATAACAAGCAAGGTACAACTTCATGATCATAACATGTTTGAAAGAATGCGCATAATACATTTTACATGTATTTGGACATGATAAATAACCAGAGTTGCACATTAACCAATCAGATCAAGTCATTCCTGCTAATCCATCTTAATTTCCTTTATCAATGCAAGAAATTCTGTGTTTGCTTCATATTGATATAGTAATTGTGCTATTTTTAAAAAAAAAAAATTTTGACATTTAACTGTGCTAGTCTAGTTGAGTAGATTGTCTTAGTACTGTTTGATAAAATGACACTGAAAGTACCCCAGAAACTATTTGACAAGAAAAACACAAGGCAGAGTAATGTCAAATATTTCCCCTTCAAATAATTGGTGAAGGGTTTCAACCACATAAAGCTTGGTGACACAATCCTATTCTAAGAAATGGAAAAGATACAAACTGTGTTAAGGTTGCTGAAATTATTGCTGGATTACACAGTACTCACAAAACATCTTTACCTCAGTGCTAAAAATTCAATCGTCAAACGGGTATTGTTCGTACCTAATTGTACAATCAAAGAGCACAGCTCGAGCCCCAATTGCGCTGTGACAAGTCCCAAACATGGCGGTTTTGGCTGCACCCAGACAGGTGCTGCAGTCTGAACTTGTAAGGTTTTTGCTACAGGCAGCATGACCATATGCAAAAGCATTAGGATATGGAGAAATGTTGTGATAATCAAAACCTTGGCGCGCAGGCGTAGCAGATTCTAAATCTTCAAGAACATAATCTAGACTAATGGCGAAAGGGTCGCCTTTCGTGTAAACTCCAGAATTACACAGCACGCTCTTCACTGCAGTGTTTGGATCACTTCTCACAAAACTGCCTAACCCGAATAATCCAATTAGCAGCCCAGTCAATACTCTCAGATAACCCATTTTTCTCTTTTATCTTCTCCTCCTTTTTTGATATTTCCTCCGTCATGAGATGCGAAGTTTTGACATCTATGGTTTCTTTACCTATTTTGACTTTGACAATGACAAGCAAGTCTTATCCTTCTTGCTTGTATTTTTGGTTATTTAATGTTCCTCTGTTTCTTCTACTTTTTTTTTTTTTTTTTTACCTCGTAGGCCAGGATAAGATTCCATACCTCGTTTAGAATAGACAACTTTTCGGACTTTTCTAGAATGCTTCTTGTTTATGGTTATTGGAAAACAGTCTATAATTTATTTAGCGGTTTAAGTTAATTAAGCTGACACATCGATTTGGCACAATTTTTTCACAAAACAGATTATTTATATAAAAAAAATAATATTGAAAATAGTTAAAGGGTATATTTCAAGGCTCATTCTTCAGATGGAGAAATAAATATTTTATCAATTAAGTTGATAATTCAAAGAAAGCATCTCATCAACAACTTATTTTCCCCTTCTTTTTATGTTTATTAATTAAAGTGGTTTACATTACATTTAGGTTAGGCTAAAAGGTATTTTTGATTTTGTATTTTTATTATTTTTAGACGTTGAATTATGACAAAAATATTTTTTCAAATCGAACTTCAATTTTCTTACATTTTTATAAATTGAAACTTCTGATCAGCGCAATGTAATTAATTGAATGAAAGAAAGACATAATCGGTATTTCACATACCAAACCTCTAGAAAATATTTCTTTTTTGACCCTTTTTTTTTTTTGTAATTTTAGACATTGAACCCTAACCCAAATAAAAATCAAAATCAAAATTAAAGCTCAATATATATATAATTTTAGAAATCAAAATTATTAAACAATGATAACTAAAAATATCTTGTAAATAAAAATTAATTAAAACTATAAGGTAAAATAAAATTACTAACAATAATATAATACTATTTAATAGCGTAAACAATGATAACTATAGTGTTATAAATAATAAATATACTAAATTTTTTATTTTGAATATAAATTGAAACTATTAAAAAATCAGTTAAATTAATTTAATAATTCATAAAAAAATATTATTATCATGAATTTCTGAACATTTAAAAAATAAAATAATGTTAATTAAGTAACAATGTAACTAATAATAAATTAAAATTATAATGCAATAATATTCAAAATTAAAAATAATATTATGAATAAATAATGATAACTAGCTAACTAGAAAAAATAATTATAAATGCAATAAAATATTATGTGCCATTAAATAATAACCATAGTGTCACATATTATTAATGTAAATTAAAGTTATGAATAAAACTAAAACTTGTGGTACACCGTTACTTACTTAATATAATAAATTATGATAACTGAGTACATATTTCTATAAATTATAATTAAAAAACTAATTCTAATAAAATTTATTAACCAAGGAAATAAATTAGGTTTAAAAAAAAAGAAAATAGATTGAAGTTATTTAGGTTGGTTGGTAAGGAAGGTTTAATTTCTAAAAATTTACATAGTTTAAGGTTTGATTTATAAATGTTTTCTTTTGTTGGGGTTCAATGCCTTATTTTACCATATTAATATAGTGAAATTACGTTATTACCTCTAAGAAAAAAGCATGACGTCAATTTCCGATCAAAATTGGACAGAATTTTGGTCGGAATGTTCAATTTCTTAAAATGTATGAATATTGAGGTTTGATTTGAAAAAATATCTTTATTGTGGTTCAATGTCTAAAAGTGATAAAAACACAGAGTCAAAAATACATTTTAACCTTTAGTTTATCGCCAATAAGTTATAAATTGTACCAATAAACAAGTAATCAAGAGAGTCTAGTGTATATTCAAATGTATAGAGACCACTGTCAATTAGGAACAATTTCACAGATTGCTCTTATCCTCTGTTTATATTTGAATCTCATAATAGTTTACTGATAAGCATGGGGACTTTAATTGCTATATCGCTAACAATTGCGTAAAAGCAGTGTATTTGGTATCCGATTAATTATGTAGTATCCCATTATTAACATATCTTATAGATTCTTCCTTTTTCCTTGGGGGAGATGTGAGAAGATACGATTTCTCCTCTGAGCATCAATTTTTTAATACTACTTATATATGAATATATGCAGGCTTGTCGTGCCAAAAATTGACTGCAGCAGCGAAGTGCAACTGCTATTTACTATAAAAACTAGCCATTTCTCCTAGTTCTTCCACCTCTTTTGCTAATATTTCCACCTTTTCCACCATCTCCATCAACAAGAACAGAAAGCTTGCAATGGCAATATCTTGACCATTCCATGGTTCTTCTACCTTTGGAATTTTGACCACGCTCAGTTCTATTTTCATGGACTGAAGCTTTGGCACTATCGAGATCTTAGCATGACACATTTTCATTTTCGCAAGACTCTGTCCAAGGTCGTCTCTTAGAATCTCCACAAGTTTCGATCCAACAGTTTCACATGGCTCTTTGATTTCTTGTCTTGGTTTCAATGATGGCTGATCACACAGTTGAGAATAATTATTAAATCACTTAATTTTATGAATGAGGTAAAAAAATAACGAGAGATGATTACCTGTTTAGGTGATTGAACACACCCTTTGAGTGAAAGAATGGTTGCGGCAAGCTCTCTAAGAACATGGCCTATCCGTAGATATTTCTCCCAAGGATAGTTGAACCCAAATTTTCCATGCCACGGTTCCCACTTTGCAAAATTAGCCTGAAATACATGAATACATCCCTAAGCTACATGTTCCTTGGAGCTGAAATGAAAAGATATATACGTTACAGCTAAAGATCTAACTTTATTATTTTATTTTGGTTTAAATGTATTTTTGACCCTGTGTTGTTATCACTTTTAGACATTGAACTCTGAAAAAAAAAATAATTTGAAATTGAACCTCAATGTTCGTATATTTTTTGAAATTAAACTTTCCGACAATTTTTGTAGGAAATTTCTGCAACCTATGAGATTTATGAAATTCATCTCTCACTTGTAATAAGTACTTATAGGAATAAGTAATGTACCAGAGATTCTTCTGTTGACTTTCCATGTAACACTGAATTGCAGCTGTTAACATTAACAGTTGGCTGGTTATCTTTCTCGTCCACTATTCTGAAGTATTCCTCCAAGAATCCTGCTCATTTATTCCAAAAAAAAATGTTGTCTCAAATTACTTTCTTGCTGCTTTGGGCGATGGTAAACTAAAATTATCTCGATTAAAATAAGGGAAGAATGTGATAAAAAATCAACCTTTGCAATTCGTTATATGTTCTTAAGTTTCTTTTTTTTTATCAGGTTTTTTACAAGATAGTGGGAAAATATCTGTACGTATGTATCATCAAATATGACAAGTTACCTTCAATACAAGCAGCGAGTTTTTCAAGCTTGGATGATGTTGAATCATGAAGTTCATCACTAGCCCACATGGGAAACATGAGTAAGCTGATGAATATGCAGACAGTAAAGCCCATACAAATTGTTTTGAGACGTTCACGGGCTAATTCCATGACTTTATCAGCTCGAAGGCCAGAGACCACAACAAGATTGAAAGTAAGAATGAAGATCAATACCCCATAGTCGTATCTTCTTTTAATGCTTGGAATCAATCTGGAATATGTCGCAGCAGCACCTATTGATGATGGTGATGATTTTTTTTTTCAGATATTGACAATAACAAAATAACTGGATGCTCATTACGGAAGTTCACATTTGTAAGAGGAAGCCAAACTCAAGATAGTAAGTGGGAAATATCTGGTATATGTGCAAATAAAACCTAAAATGCTATTTTTTCTGATGCTTATGGAAGTTAGGCCCATTAATTTTCTTACTCCATCCATTCCTAGAAAGAGTGCCATTTTAAAATAACGTGTGTTAGCTTTATGACGGTAGCATGATAGATATGTGCCTTATGAATTTTATTGTAAGTAGCTATTCTTCCTACGGACAGTGGAGGAAACATTATGGCATCATAGTCACTGTTTCTACTTATATATATGATAAGAGAACTAACTTATCGGATTTGTTACGTGCTCCTGGATCATTATTGTATGAACATAATTATTACGGTACAATGCCATTTGTGTAATGCTTTGTGACGTCATATTGTCATCACCACAAGAATTAACCAAGAGGAAGAAACCAGGACGACATCTAACACCCATCGTGGGATTTGTTCTTACCAAAAACAAACACGGAAATGCCAACAACTACGGCATTGCCAATCCCTCCAAATTTGTCAGCTAAAATTGCCGCCAAACACCCTAATCCACCGCCTAAAATAGTTCCAACTCCACGATTTAAGCCCTTGCTTAGTGTAGCACCTGCCATGCATATTTAAAGTAATAGTAATAAATAATAAGCTCAATGGTCGGGGAAAATAGTTGTGATACGTGCTAGAAATTATACCAATGAATCGACCAAGCTACTCTGCTGAATCTTAACGTTATATATGACAAACCTGCATAGAACTCAAAGACAACCACGACTGTCATGATAGCCCACATGGCATTTTCTCCGACTTGCTTGAAGAGTGGATCAAGAAGATAGAGAAATGAAACCAAAACCAAGGCAATTCCAACCTTAATACTATGAATCCCCTTTTTCATGTCTTGCTTGCATGTCTTCCCCGTGAGAGAAGAAACATAAGACCTAATAGGAAATTTCCTATTCTGGTTGAGAACTGTTTTATCTTCATTTGGAATATCTATCGTGGTTGAGTTCATGTTTAGGTGTTTTTTCCTCCTTTTTTTTTTTATTGGATTCAGTATCTTTTTCTTGCAGTGTGGTTGAGCTGAATTAAGAGAATGCTTATATTTATATATAGAATAGATATACACCCCATGGATCCCATTAGAAATAGGAAGTGGGTAGATACTAGCTCGTTGCACTTAAGTGCCAAAGTGGACGGTGGCCTCTTACGCGCCTATCTATTAGTTTAGCCAAAAAGGTTAATCACAATTGGACCATAGGCTACTCTATACGCAAATTCAATTTTTACTCAGTGACCAAAGTGGAACACGCTTGCCCACAGCTAATTTCAAATATTTGTGGAGAATGATCTTTTCACAACACTGAATGCAATGCCTACTCTCGAACCAAATCCGACCGTGGACGTTTGTGCTATATCTTCAGCTCTAGCAATTTCGTTTTTGGGTGTGATTTGACTGTAGTAATAATTTAAGATTTGGGATAATCCCGACGTGAATTAGGTATAAACCCCTTAATGTGCAGTAATTATACCAAAGAACAAAATTCAACAACCTTCTACACTTTCCATCCCTTTAATTATTATCATGCTTAATGAGAGAAGAAATGGTTTTAATTTAGCAACAGAAAAAAAAAAGAAAAAAAGAAAAGAAAAGGGAAGGGAATGGAATGGAATGGTTTCAAAATATCTTGAAAATTTATTCAGATTTTTTTATCATGCTTATTTCCTGTGACATATATATCTTTCTTGTAGCATGAGAGTCATGTCTTGAATGGAATAAAGTTTGTATGCAAGTATTTTCTTGACTCTTGAAAATTAGCTGAGACATCGATCAAAATGAGTCAACGTAGATATATATATATTGCTGGAATTTTCTAATATCACTGATAATCTTTCGGGAAGTGACACCATCTTTAGCCATAGTGCGGTGTATTGTGTTGGACCACTATCCATTGTCTGTTACGTAACTTTGTTGTCTACTGCTTTGCAAAGTTTCTTCCAGACTACATTTCTGGTTTTGAATGAGCATTTTTTAAATTAAATTTTAGAGCTATTTTACAATTGCAATGTTTTTTTTTTTGTTTTTTTGGGTGATATACATCTTTCTTGAAATGTTACCAAAAAAAATGGTATTCTGTTTTTCAATTTGTTGTGGAAATTAATTGTATGGCTTAGAGTTATCACATCACATGAGCGGGGTAATGTTGAAAAATTGGGGAACGCCAACTTGGCTGCAACTGAAGTTTCGGATACTAATTCAAAGAAAATTATGGAATCCCTTAAAATAAATTCTTCGATAAAAATGTCATTGTCGGACAGAACATACATGGAAAGTTGAAAGCAAGTTCCTTAAAAGTTTGACGGAGTTGTATAAAAGTGAGCTCAATATTCACGAATATAGACAGGAAAATCCTTTTGTTCGTTTCTGTTTATCCTTCTTTCCGAAAATCTAGACTGACTCTTTCATAGTATTCCTAATATGCATTGTCATGTGGCAGCGCCCGGCGAACGAGTGCAGCTATTTGTCCTATCGCATGCATTTGAGTCCAAAAGTGACTCATTTCAGGTGGACGTACGGTGGTTGTACCATACCATTGCTTTTTTTTTTTTTATCAACCCACTATGAATTTTCCTGAGGGTTCATATATTTAAATGGTGGTTGCTTTTCTGCTTTGATGTTGACTCGACGAAAAATTTCATCTTTCACATGCCAAGGAAAAAAAGAAGAATAAAGTCGATCAAAATATATATATATATATATTTTTAAATTAATTTTTTCAACCAGATTCCACGCTCTTCATTCTTGCTTTAGCTCCAAAGCAAAGATTTGTTTCATAAAAGTCAACTTATATTGTGACTTAAGTGGAATTTACCACGCAAGAAAGACATTTCCTTGTGCAAATTTGATGGAGAAGTAACTCGACCAGATACGGTGTATTATGCTTGCAGCCATGCTTGCTTCTTTTTTTTTTTTTTTTATAGTATTACTTATATTATAATGAGTTTAGGTTATCTCTGAGCTATGAAAATGACATAATTAAAGCTTAAAAATTTCATTATCACAGGGGATTAGTGCGTTTGAATGTTCACCACATACAACCTTCTTGACTGTAGATGTTTGTCACTTGTCGCTTGCATGGCGCTGGAAAGTGCTCCGTCTCCATTTCTCTATTTCTTTTTTTTTTAAAATACTATTTCCTCCATTTTTGCTTTATTGTTTGATTATTATATTAATCGAACAACAACTTTTGATTGGGGAGATTTACTTTTCTTGATGCAGGATTGATTAATGGCGATTGCATGATATATGGTGAATGATCATCAGTTTTTGGCACGGTGCGCCAGTGAGATTATGATACGACTGGTAACGGAAGCATTACTGTTATTATTATTGTCTTCTTATGATTAGCTTGGGAGATGAAGAGGTGAATAGCGCAGGGTACCTCTTAAATCTAAATTCTTGAGGTCATTAATAATATAAATTTCTATTTATATATTTTTTTAACTTCTTTAAGGCAATTATCCATAGCATAAACTTTAGGTTCCGTTTGATTCGGGATTTTTTTTTTTTTTTGGGAAAATGAGTTTTTTTTTTTTTTTTTAATGTTTGATGGTCAAATTAAAAATGAGACTAAGAATGCATTTTTATATGTGGTCTTCAAAATAAATTTAATATTTATATTATTGTAAATTAATATAAATATATTTTGATTTTCTTAATGAGATAACATTAAATTCTTACAATAAACACTTGACTTTATTTTGTAACTGAAAACTTAATACTATGGTCTAACAAGAAAAATGTTCATATTTTGTAGGGATGAATTTAATAAAATATTAGTTATTAAATTTTTTAATAAGAATAAAATTTTAAATTGGGAATAGATAGAAATTACTAAGTAATTTATATATTGTTAAAAAAATGTATTTTATTTAAAAATAAAATAAAGTAAATAAAAAAACGATAAAAGAGATTAAATAAAAATGTTATGCATAATGACTTATGGGTTTGAATCATTCTTGAAATAACAAAGAAAATTTTCATTGACTGAAAAATAACTTTTTGTTTCCTAAATTTTGTTCTGACATACAAAAATTGGAAAAACGTTTTGCCTATATTAAATGGAACCTTAAACAGTATTCTTCTAAACACATGGAACTATGGAAGCTACTCTAATTCAAGCTGAAAAACGGTGCTATTATTAATAGTGGATGTCTTTTGTGTAAAACAATATATCTATTATTAATAATAACGGATGTAGATTATTCTCAATCATTATATTAAAATTTAAACAGTGGATATTAAGTTTGATGAAATAGTGTTAGTTCTGAGATTCCATATATATATATATATATATATCACAATTGGTTTAATAGGGAACCCCATGGAGAAATGCTTGGATGGAAGCCAAGTCAGAGTAGGGCTAGCTGCATATAATATGTCGTTACGGTACATAGTGACATCAATTCTGGGACTACCGATACCGGTGGGCAATGCTTGTACTACACTTGGTACGGCTTTGTTGAATTTATGATCAAAGAGAGCCATGTTTGGTTGGGCTGCTTTTTATGCCTATACTAGTATACTAGTATAGTACATAAAATAATATTTACTTCCCACTGGTGTGTGACGATGCATCAACTTAAGACACATCAATTTGGTTACAACCTCTTTGCAAATAAAAATACTTTCATGGCTTTGATTACCCTGGAATGATTAAGGTCTGACCTTAATTATATATTGTTGTTTCTGTTCATAAAAATATTAAAACAAAATAATTAAATTGAATAAATAAATTCGTAACATAAAAAATAAAATAAAATAATACAACCATTAGGGATGTTAGGAACGTGATCATTGGATGAGACACATATATACGCTCTTTTTAAGGTGATTTGAGCCATTGCAAGAGTACGTTTTCGGTGCAGCAGGTTCATTAGCTTGTTACCCCCATGTTACAACACTCAACGATACACGTTGTTACTATCAAAGTCTGCACTACTTCAAAAGGCCGAAACTTGTGACCTTTATACCTTGTAACTCTTGCCAATATTTTTCATAAATAATTTTTTATACAAAAATGATACTTTTTCAGATTTTTTTTTTTTTTTTTTTTAATAAAACCCAAACCAATGCATCAATATATACATGTATATCTCTCAAAAACTTGTTGTAGATGTTAGATATACATCTCCCAAGAATGTGTATCAACGGACAAATATATATACATGCTTAACAATTGTTTATTAGAAAGTAATTACACTTTAAAATAATTATTTAATAATTTTTGTAACTCATAAAATTAATGAGAGATAAATGACTCAAATTGTAACTCATGAAATTGATTTAAATTATTATTATTAAATAGATTTTATTAAAATACTCCAACAATCCCGACTCTATTTTAATAAAATAGAATATAATAAAAATATTGGTAAAAGATGAGTGTGACACCCCCAAATCCGGTTATCCATACCCCGACTTGGGTTGCCAATTTATTATTAAATCCATATCTTACAAATACACAAGTCATAAGTGATATAGCTGAAACTTAATTTGTCATTAGGTGGGGTTCTCCATTTTTCTCAAACTTAATTATGCAGTACATCCATCATAAAGCAATGCCAATCAAAATATAATTTTTAATATTTCATTCTTGTCAGACCAAAATTACTGATTGAGGCAATATGTGCCTATTGGGGACTCATTTTTCTGAGGCAACAATATTATCGTTTTAGGCCTGATTGTCTAATAAGGACTTCACATTTTGCAATGTAATTATTTGAGACAACATGATAATATTTTTCGCAATGACAATATAGTTCCCATAGCCATACCGAGGCCAACTTGTAACCAATAAAATTCCAACCGCATAAGTATTGTATCTTACAATAATGCCATGTGAGCAATAGTCTCAAATTAACTATGAGGAATCACAAAATTTCAATATAATAGTGTGACCAATAATCTCAAATTATTAAGAATCACATAATAATTTTCAAAGTACTGCAATGTGATCAATACTCTCAAACTATTAGGAATCACAAAATTCTCCAAAAGATATTTTGATGTGACCAATAGTCTTAAAAACTACTAGGAATCATAAAAAAAATTATAATGTGATCAATAATCTCAAATTAATCAAATTATTCTCAAAAAATTATAATCCACTTTCTTTTATAATTTTCACACCAAAAAATTATAGTTTAGGGACTTGATAATATTATTTTTTTCCATTTCTAATGGATTGCCAAAACATTGAGAATTCGAAAAACTCATTTCTCATAAACACCAACTTGTATTATTTTTAACTAAATAAGTTATTGTTGAGTTGCCCCTTTCATTCCTCAATTTTAAATATTTCTCAAACATGAATCTATTTATTTATTTCAAGCATTCAACCCAAAAGTAGAGTTATTATTATTTTTTTTCCATACTCAAATGGGAACAAACCAAATACCCCAATCATTTCCATATTATTGTTACTACATTTAAGTAATAAATATTTTATTTTATTTTTATTTTTTCACTTGTTAAAAATACTTACTTGATATTTGCATGTAAGGAAAATGCAAAATATTAATTTCTCACCAAATTAGGTGGGACTAAACTTTTTCACTTTTTCATGAATCGTTAAACTTCTTTTAGATTCATTCACGACCATCTCATCACAAAACCGTACATGAAAGAAAAACACCACTCGCATTAGTGTGGTCAATCACCTTAAAATTGTTGTTCTTGCTCATAAAAATATTAGGAACAAAATAATCAAATTGAAAAAATAAATTTGTAACATAAAAAATAAAATAGATTGATACAACCGTTAGGGATGTTTGGAACGTGATCGTTGGATGATGCACATATATACGCTCTCTTTAAGGTGATTAGAGCCACTGCGAGAGGATCTCTTCGGTGCAGCAAGTTCACTAGCTCGACAACTCTTAGGATACAACACCCAATGATATACATTGTTGCTCTCAAAGTCCACACTACTTGAAAAGTCCGAAACTCGCGATCTCTATACCTTGTAACTCTTGCCAATATTTTAGATAAATAATTTTTTATACAAAAATGATACTTTCTCATAAACTACTTTTTTTTTTAATAAAACCCAAACTAATGCATCAATTTATACATGTATATCTCTCAAAAGCTTGTTGTGGATGTCAGATATATATCTCCCAAGAATGTGTACCATCGAGCAAATATATACATGCTTAACAATAGTTTATTAGAAAGTAATTATGTAATAAATTTTGTAATTCATAAAATTAATGAGAGATAAATGACTCAAATTGTAACTCATGAAATTGATTTAAATTATTATGAATAAATAAATTTTATTAAAATACTCTTACATATATTTAATTATTTTCCTTACTATTCCGTAAGAATGTTGCATGGATAAAAAAAATTAAAAAATAAATAAATAAATAAAGAGAGTTTTTACATTTGTCCGTCTTCGCAAATGCGCTTTGAGATATTGCGTATTACACGACCTGAAGTGCAGTTACTTTTTTATCTTCTTCGTATACCATTACGTATGTACGCATACTGACCAAATTTTCTTAGGTAGGTACTGATGATGAAATTTTGCAGGAAAGAAATTAAGGGATAAGTGGAGGCTCCACCAATTCTCACGCGGGATATCTTATCCTCCTGGCTGCTCCTGCTGCTGCTGCTGCTGCTGACAGAGAAAATGGGATACCAGGTTCGTGACTGATGCATGTCCATTTTCATCATCCGAGTTAGGTTTCTGTCTACGGCACTTGCTTTTGTTTTTCCAAATATAGAAACTGTTGCAGACTTTTATGGCGAGCTTGTTGGCTTTATAGGATTATTTACACATGTCATATTTAGGACCAGGATTACTTTAATCGTCTGGGTCATTAATTGAAACATGAATCAGTTTTTAATTACAATCTCAATTCACCTTGGCGTTTGCTTACCAATTTTTTCATCATAATATGAAGAACAAGTGTGATTCATGGATAATAAAAAGACAATATTAATTATATTATTAGGTTTATTAATTAAATCATCCATCAAAGTATATATATATAAATGTTTATCTATAAATAATACAATTTTTTTTTTGTCTAAATACCATAAAAGATTATAAGCATTTAATCTAGGCATGCTAAGACAAATTAGCATATAAAAAATTCAACTATTGTATTTATTAAGTCTATCCACGTCGCATCTTGTACATTTATCTCAACATATAAGATACAAGTATCCGTAGCGCGCGTACTAAAATATACCGCGAGTAATTAGGTAACATTTGTTTACGGCACTTTATCCACATGAATGCATGAGGTAATTAAAGAGACTGCAATTATTTATACACTTAATTGTTTTTTAAAAATTAATCTTATGATGTTCTTCTTGATGTGATCTACCTTCTCTGGTTTTCTACAATGTAATTATTCATGTATTGTAGAAGTCATCTCATGAAATGAAAATGTTTTAGGCTGAGTTTTATAAAAATCCCTAAAAATATTTTATAAAAGCTGAAAGTAATCATTTTGATCAAAACATTTTTGTTTTAGTAAACAGGGAAGTACGTAATTATAATTCATTTGGATGCTGTGTTAGAAACCCTTTCACTTGTTTCTGAATCTTAGTATCAGCAAAATTTTATACCTGACATCTATTTTGACTTTTTAAAGTCAATATATGCAATTTTAAAAGTTTTGAAAACAATAAAATTCGCCTATTAGTTTCTACATAGTATAAAATATCCACTTTTTTTTTGAATAAAACCAAATTAATTTTTATAATTTCAATTTTAAAATCTCTAAAATTAATTTTTAAAACGTTAAATAGAATAGCTATATCAGAACAGATAATAATAATGATAACCCTCAATCCAAATCCTAAAAATATGCAAAATAGATCGCTGCTCTCTTTGGAATTTGAAAAATTAGCTCAAATGTCCGACGTTGCCCGGGTCAGACACAATTGTTTATTGATATATTATAAAAAATTATTGTAATATTTTATGAAATTTTTTCAATATTTAATTAGTTATAAATTAAAACAGTTGATATTATGTATATATATTAATAAATTATTTATTTATTTGATAAATAAGTTTTTGAATTTTATTTTAAGATAAACTCTTTGATTTTATTTTTTTGTAAATAATAATCTATTATAATTTTTTAAAGTTGATCGAATTTATGTTCATACATAAAAACAAATTAGAAGTTATTTGTAATTTTTTATGTTTTTTTTTACCCATTTTCTAATTCTTTTATGTAATTAAACTTATTAATATACTTAAATAGGGATTATGTGTTAAAGATAATAGATATGTCATATTAAAGATAATAGATATGTCATACTTACTTTTATTAATAATAATTTTCTTAATACTTTTGACATTTTCCATTATAGAATGGAAATGGGTGTATAGAAGAAACAATATATTGATAAAAAAAAATATTTTGTACTTAAAATATAAGCTAATGGTGATTTGTTTAAAATATATTATATATGAAAAATAATAGACAATTAATCGTTATTTTTATTGGTAATATTTTTTTAGCAATAAATTTGTATTTATATGTATGTTAGAGGTTTATGTTTAATAATTTATAATTAAAATATAGTTAAGTGATGATCTCGGTAAATGCGTTGATAATGAAAAGTATGTATACTTGAAAATAATGGAAAACCAAATTTATATATCATTAAGTGAAACATACAATATTTAATATTTTAGAATTTATTTCATTATATAAGTTTAGTAGAGTGGTAAACTTACTCATAACCTATTGATTTGACCCAAATTCAAATCCTACATTTTGATGGTTGATTAAAAAAACTTTAACAAAAATTTTAAATTTATTCTTTTTTATTAAAAAAAAAAATCTCAAATTTTTTGAGCTTCAAAGAAAACATACAACTTCCCCTAGAACTTCAAATTTCTGTTAATTATACCTTTTGGAATCGAGATGAAGATGGAGAATTGAAAATGATAAAATAAAAGCCCATCAGTTAGTTATATCGTTAACTCATTTTGGACCACTTTGGCCCAACAGTAGACGTTTGCCTTCCCCATGCCCACAGCAATTTATGCGCCCATTTGCCCACCGATGTAGTTTTATTCATTTTGTCCGAAAACAAGTGCTTTATAACTTTACTACTCCATTTTCTTGTGTGAAAAATACACCAAATGTAGAAAAACAAATGCTGGTTTTTTGAAGTAGAAAAATTATCAAAATTGAACAATTTGAGAATGAGTTTTTATCGTTAAATTAAAACTTTAATTGAGAAGAACGAACCTTAAAACTATGAGTTTAAATTTTTGGTTCAAAGATTATGTTAATAATCTTTTTAAAAATTTTAATTATGTCTTCAATTTTGATTTCGTGAATATTATACGCCTATTTGTTCTTTTTACAATTTATAATCTTTACTTTTCTATTGCTCAATATGTTTAACGGATAATATTACTCTCTCTATTCTATATTAAATATTTTAATTTTTAAACTTTTTGTTACACTAATTTAAAACATTCCAAAAATATAATTATATTTTATCTTCTTTATTTTTATTAAATATATTAAAAAGTATAACACTCAAAATTATTAACCATATAAAGATATTTTAAAAAAATAAAATATATAAATATATGTTTGAAGCATCTTAAATTTAAAAAAAAATAAAAAAAATTTAAACATTTAATATGAAACGGAACTTTCGTGCACAATTCATTGTCAAGGTACGATGTTTCAGTTGAGTATCATTTTCCTTATCTGCTGGAATTTACACTCACTTCATGAGTTTGGAAAAAGATAGAAAAGAATAGAAATTGTCGGAAAGTGATTCTTTCATTTGTTCATGAGTTTTTTGGTAGAAAGAAAAAAAAAAAGAAAAATAGAAGGAAAAATTAGACAATTTTTTGTCCAGATTTTTCCTTTCAAATGTGAGAAGATTTGAGAGGAAAGTGAAATTAGTTCAATATTTTTTCCATAATTCCAATTGTACCCACAATAAAACAAACTAAAAAAATAATATTTACTTCTATATTCCCTTCTGAATCTGCGAAAAAATCATCAAGAAAAAAAATCAAACGACCATGTATTATCAATAGATCCAAAATCTCACAACAGATCTATTATGAAATCTCAACAATTCATCCTCAAATATCAATAATCCACAATCGTTGATAACCAATTATTATATACTCCATCCGTCCACCGTCCAAAAAAGAATGAGACTTGACATCATTTTGTGAGACAAAATAATGAGTCAAGACTCATTTTTTTTTTGGACAGATGAAGTATTTGTTACTATACAATATATCTTATAAAAGAATAAAAGTATAAACGTAAAATATGATTCATTTTTCATTGTGTTTGACCT
>JAUMHB010036505.1:0-19848 GCA_032359685.1 Pittosporum tobira | reverse complement strand
GTGTTCTCATTCTCAGGGCCAAGGGTTGGGAATGCCAGGTTTAAGGAAAGGTTGGAGGGTCTAGGCGTGAAGGTACTAAGAGTGGTGAACATTCACGATAAGGTGCCAACAGTTCCGGGACTACTTTTTAATGAACATGTGCCCATGTTACTGCAAAAGATAGGTCAAATATAGCCTTGGTGTTATTCCCATGTCGGAGAGGAACTCCCATTGGATCACAAGAAATCACCCTTCTTGAAAAAAACAAACGACATGGGGTGCTGCCATAACTTGGAAGCTCTCCTGCATTTGCTTGATTGGTTAGTAGTTCTATAACTAAGTTCTATACTTACGCAAAGCCAGCTCAATTCTATATTTATGCTGAATGCTTATTTATACCTCGTTTTCATTTTTCTAAATTGATTGTTCAGAAAAGCTTCTGAATGTGTCACTCAATTTGGCAGTGCATTTAAAATTCAAATATCTGTTAATTGATCAAATTGTATACTGCACTGAAATATTTTCTTGAAGAATTATTTATGATTGCTAATTCCTCAATGTATCTTTGCTATGACTAGTAATCTAGTTTTGCTGTTGAAATTTGTAAAACATGGAAATGTTTTCGAATTTCCTTTTCGTTTTCGGTTATGACTTGTAACAAGAAATGAAACAAAATAAATAAATAACTATTCTTAAAAATTTACCTCCCCAAAAAAAAAAAAAAAAAAAAAAAAAAAAAAAAAACTATTCTTAAAAAAGAAAGAAGTGCATAACAACAGAATCTGAGAGTCTGGATACAAAAACAAGTGAGGAAGAAAAAAATTAGTGAGTTTATTTTTTTAGTAATTACAATTACATCAATTATCACTTGCCTCGGAACATTCTTATTACTTTAGTTGTTAACTTATAACTCCAAATCTCGCAACATTCTTAAGTTAACCTATAATCTCACAAAATAAAAAAAAAATATTTAGTTTACATTCCAAAATCCAAACATCTAAAAATCCTATCACAATTTATTTCAAACTCAAACTACACAATTTAACATCTTTTTGGTAGCAACTTATATGACCTTTAAATATTTAATAGACTTAAAAATATATTTAAAAAATTAATTTGTAATATTTTATTATATAAAATTTAAAATTACAAATTACAAATTTAATTTAATTTAACGAAGTCTATCAAATAAACCCTTAAAAGGTATGAATCACTCCAAAAGCCCATAAATGAACAAAATCTTGAAGAGGATTAGTTTTGTTAAACACACGTAACAAATTTTAAACAAACAAAATATTTTTTCAAAAAATGTTTTTCAGATTTTTCAGTATTTAGTATGTCAAGAAAAATCCAGTCAACATGAAATTATTTTCCAATCAACAGAAATTTTTTTTATTATTTAAGGAAAACGAGTTACGGTTTTCGAAAAGTGATCTATTTCTGTCTTTTTTTATAACATTTTTATTTAATCACTCTTATCATCTTTTTATTTATTTTTATTTTCATAATATATACATAATTAATATTTTCAAACTAAATTATATATACACATATTTCCTAAATTTTAAATTTTCTTATTCTTAAAAATCTCCAAAACCATTATCTTATTAATTTTTTTTCTTATAAAGTATGAACATTCTTATTGTTATATCATAATATTAAGTTTTTACATACATACAAATAAATTCAAATTTTTATTTTTAAAATGTAATTTTATCTTATTACAAAAATTAAAATATACTTATATTAATTTAAAATAACATAATTATTAAATTTATTTTAAAAATCAAATATAAATATATATTTTTAATGTTATTTTTAATTTGACTATCAAATATTAAAAAATTATTATTTTTTCAAAAAATATTTTATAAAAAAATATTTTTTAAAATACGTTTTTGTTACATACCTTACTTTGAAATTTGAAAATTAAAATAAACCGTGATCATTTCGCCTGCAGAGATGTACTTTTGGTGAATACACGTGCCATCACGTGATCACGGTGCTGCCTTCCCACTTCTAAGTTCGATAACCTTTCTTGCCACTAAAATCTGAGAAGAATCTGAAAATAAAGAGAACCAATTTTCCGAAAAACAAATTAGACCAAGCCCTAGTTATGAAATCCAAGTCATAAAGGTTTTAGCCATCTCGATACAGGCACCGCATGGATTTCGTCGAGTTGGAGGCCATGGAAGGCCTCCGATGGTCGTGGAATTCATGGCCGGTCTCCAAACCGGAATCCAACGCTCTCGTCGTCCCTTTATCTGTCATGTGCACTCCCTTAATGCACTTCAACGAGCTCCCAATTCTCCCCTACGATCCTCTAATCTGCAACAGATGCGGCGCCGTTTTAAACCCTTACGCTCGTGTTGATTACCAGTCCCGAATTTGGGTGTGTCCCTTTTGCTATCAAAAAAATTCTTTCCCGCGATCCTACGCCGGAATTGGAGAAGACAACATTCCGGCTGAGCTATTTCCGACATATAGTACAGTTGAGTATCATTTGGGTACGAAGCCGGCTTTGAATTTGAGTCATAATTGGGGTAATAATGTGGGTTTATCCCTGAGTAAGTCATCGTCTTCAGCTTCTTTGAGTCCTTCGTTTTCATCAGCTTCATTGTCTGGTTTGGACCCAAGAGGGGTTGGATTTGGGGTTGGGCCGGCCTTCGTGTTTGTGTTGGATGGTTCTTCATTGGAAGAAGAGCTTGGCGCACTTAAAAATGAGTTATTGCTTGTTATTTCGCAGTTACCTGAGAATGCTTTAGTTGGACTGATTGTGTTTGATTCTATGGTCAGAGTTTATGATCTTGGGTGTATGGAATGCTTCAGAGTTGTGGTGTTTCATGGAGAACGCGAGCTTTCGTCTGATATGGTAAATTTTCTTTTTGGAGGTATTAATGTTGTGTCTTTAAGTTTATGTAGCATATGTAGTCCCTTACCGTAAAGGTGGTGTCTTTATACTGGCTAATGATTATATAATTCGGATGAGGTGGTATAATTGAACTATGACTTGAATTAAATGCTTGGTCTAAGTAATTCATTCTTTTACATTAATGATGTGTATAATATACTTTTGATGGAAGACGAGGTTGTTACTTGTGAACTAGTATCTAAGCCTTGAGAGCTTAGTGTCTTTTAAGGTTACAAATTTGAAAGAGTACATTATAAGCTGACCTTCATTCCATAATAAATTTCCATTGGCAAAATTTACTAACTCAAAAGTATATATTCTTAATCCTGTCTTAAGTCCTATATATAACATGTGTTTAGTTAGTAATGATGAATGATAGTGAAATTGTGATGTTAAATTTGAGTAGAATGTGTTTTTTTAAACTCTCATCGTAACAATGGAACTTATTTTGTGGAAACTTTTTTTTTTGTTTTTCAGCAAATGGGACTTTTTTGTGGGATGCAAGGAGTATTTTCTTTTTGAAAGATTGTACACTATATAAGTTTGTTCAAATACTAAGGCGTAACCCGGAAAAAGTACACTATATAAATTGCAATAGATTTGGAATTTTGTTTTCGATAAGTAAAAAATTATATTGAAAACTGCCAAAATAAAGGTTATTCCCACGTACACGGAGTATACCATAACAAAGGGCTGGCTAACAAAAACCACAAGCCCTTAAATAACAAATCAAACAAAGCTGACCCAAAAGCCGTCAAAGGCTACTCACAAATCACACCCTAGCGCAAATTCTCCCAAAAACTCCACAAAGAGACTATAGACAGGCCAAAATAAACCACTTTCAACCAAAAACATATTAGACTCAAGAAGACAAAGCTGATATGTTCAAGCGATCTCTCTGTTTATAGGAAGAATCTACTGTTGCTTTCTTTCAAAAGAGTCCACTACAAGCAATGAGAGATGACCGCCCATCTCCTGCGCATCTTCTTGCCAACCCTGACACCACCCCACATCTCCAACATCCCCAAACCTGACTTTGGCATAACCCACTGGATCCCCACAATTGCAAAAACCAACCTTATAGACTTGGAAGTTTTTTTACAGCTTGCAGTCGCTGGTAGGAGTATTTTGTTGAGTAAAATTTATTTTGAAATTCAGCAAGCTTCCTTATACTGCGCTTCCTGATATGCATCTGTCATTTGATGAATTCTATATTTTATCTGCTTTAAATTGTATAACTTGTCACTTGATTGTCAGACGAAAGAATTGCTTGGGATTCAACACATGAAGCAAAAACTTGGAAAGCCACACGCCACTCAAAAGCAGGGTTTCTTGTTACCAATATCTGAATGTGAGTTCAACATCACCGCAGCAATTGAAGATCTCCATTATTCATCTCACATCATGCCTGGTCATCGTCCTGGACGCTCCACAGGTGTCGCCATATCCGTTGCAGTCGGACTTCTAGAAGGATGCCTAGTCACCACAGGCTCTCGTATTATGGTTTTCACGTCTGGACCTGCAACTATTGGTCCTGGGATAATCGTGAGCTCAGATTTTGGTAATGCCATTAGAACTCACCGAGACCTAAACAATGGTCATGCACCTTACTATAGAAAGTCTAGCGGATTCTACAAACAAATATCAGAGAGGTTATTAGCTTCATCTATCGTTCTTGATCTGTTTGCTTGTTCTCTTGATCAAGTTGGAGCAGCTGAGCTAAGAGCTCCGGTTGAGAGCTCGGGTGGATTCATGATGTTAGGGGAGTCATTTGAGTCGGATCAATTTAGAAAGTGTTTGCGCCATCTATTCAATCGTGACAAGGACGGGAACTTAAAAATGTGTTTTGAGGCAACTATCGAGATAGTGACCACGAAAGATGTGAAAATTTGCGGGGCCATTGGCCCCTGTGTTTCTCTTCAGAAAAATAATATTTCAGTGAGCGAAAAGGAAATTGGCGAGGGAGGGACCAATATGTGGAAGTTGGGTACACTTGATAACAAAACATGCATAGCGTTCTTCTTCCAAGTGGGCAGTGAACAGAAATCTCAACCTAATTCAGCTTTCTTTATACAGTTCATAACATCCTACCGATATGGAAATATGGGCATTCGGAAAAGGGTGACAACTGTAGCAAGAAGGTGGGTTGCCAGTGATTCACCAGAAATTGCTGCTGGATTCGATCAAGAAGCAGCAGCTTCGGTCATGGCTAGACTGGCCGTCCATGAAATCGAGAAGAAATTTGACTCAGATGTTATCAGATGGTTAGATCAGATGCTGATTCGTTTTGCATCTAAATTTGGAGATTATTTACCCGAAGATCCATCTTCTTTTCGTCTATCATCCAACTTCTCCCTCTTCCCGCAATTTATGTATTATTTAAGGAGGTCCCAGTTTATCGACGTCTTTAATAGCAGCCCTGATGAGACTGCTTTTTTCCGGTTAATGTTAAACCGTGAGGGAGTGGTTGGTTCCGTTATAATGATCCAACCTACGTTGTTTCAATACTCATTTGATGGTCCTCCTATACCAGTTCTCCTAGACATTTGCTCAATCTCTCCTGATGTAATTCTGCTCTTTGATTCCTACTTCTGCGTGGTTATTCACTACGGGTCTAAGATTGCACAGTGGAAGAAACTTGGGTATGATAGGGATCCGAACCACGAGAGTTTTAGAAAGCTGTTGGAAGCCCCAGAAATCGATGCAGAGCAACTAGTAGCTGAAAGATTTCCAGTTCCAAAACTTGTGAAATGTGAGCAGAATAGTAGTCAGGCGAGATTTCTACTTGCTAAGTTGAACCCATCTGTCACACAGAAGTCAACTTATTCAGAAGGTTTGGAGATTATATTAACTGATGATGTGAGCTTACAAGTTTTTATAGAACACTTGCAAACTTTGGCAGTACAGGGTTGACGAGGTTAACCTTGCAAGTTTTAATAAATAACTACAAGCTTTGTCCACATTGCGCCAGTCCCATATCAAAACATGTGAGATAGATTGGATTGTTTATAAAGCCTCAACTCTACTGGTATGAGTGCCAATATCTTGTGATGACTTCTGGGTGGGCCAATGGTGGTCCAAGATTTCCCAAATGGTGCTCTTGGGACAGTGGGTTGAGCTTTGATCCAGTCTCAGGTGCGGGCCGGGCCGTGATGCCAGGTCAATGGGTTGTTAACTTGTTATATAGAGATAGAAACGTTGTACATTGCTCTCAGTAAAGGCGTGAAGTTGTTTTACAGGGAAGATGCCCCTATCAGTTGTAATGAGTCAAGTTCTGTTCGTTTCATCTAAATTATGCGGTGCAGGTAATTTACTTACCAATTTGTTCTGCTCTGTGATTTTTGAGATATGAAATAGAGCATATATTCTTCCCCCTTGAGTTTCGTGGTTTTCATGTTTCTGATGATGGAGAAGGTTAAGATTATAATTTGGGTACATTTATTTGAGGGATTACTGCTGTCTCTTTGTTTTTCTTTCTCCATCTAAATCAAGAGCTTGACATAAATATCAACAGCTGGAGTTCCAGTTTAGATTTCTTTGGTTTTGTTGAATTCTGTTTACCTCATGCGCAGACTTTCCCTTTGCTTATGGATAATTGTGACTGTATTATATTATTTCTAAGAAGCCTTGTTTTCTTCCTTCATCTCTCTCGTGAATTTTGAGAATTTATTTTTATTTTTTAAAATAATAATTGTTTAATTAGTGGTAAAGCCATTGCACCAGTTCTGTTCAATTGGAGTGCTTTCTCGGCGGTGGTTGGGTTATATTTGGTTATTTTTATTTTTATTTTTGGTAATATTCCATATATAGGTTTTGGGTCATTGTCTTACATTCATTTTTCCAGATTTTAATAATTTGATATTTGGTATAATATGTAAATTTTGGATACTGTAAATGAAATCAAGACCACCTGGCACATGATTTATGGTATTGAGGTGGAACATTATAATGTCAAAATTGAGGGCATTCAATTTTATCTGGTAATTTACCTGTGAAATATTATAAAATCTAAATTCTTCTACGACTTTGGGAATGGAGTTGTTGGACCAAACATTAATCTTTTGTTAAGGCAGCTGAATTATTTAATAATTTATTTTATCCCCTTCACTTGAACCAATCACACTCACCTATATAAAATACAAAAAAAAATATTTAAAAATGAAAAACACTACGTATTCTTTAATGAGAGTGATTTTAAAAGGTGGAGGGATGACCTGTTTTCCACAATTTATAAAAAAAAAATATTTTAAAAATTTATATTACTTTAATTTTTTTATCTATGTACAAAAAAATTATACTTTATTTATAATATTTTTTTAAATAATTTTAAAATATTATTTTAAATAATTTATTTTTAATTAAAAAAATAATAATTTAAAATAAGTGATTCTAAAGAGAGTATGGTTGGTCGTTCGAGATGTACAAAAAAACCGGTCTGTCAGGCTTTAGTCCAGGTTTGTCAGGATTGATTTTTATTTAAAAAAGACTAAGTCGGTCTTTTTAGTTGACTAAGCTGGGCCGGGCCAGATTATGTACAAAAAAGTGAGGCCCATTGAAGACTATCAGTTCAGGTCGGTCCTGGACTAGTCCTCAACCAGACTTTTTCTATTTTTTATTTTTTTTTCAATTTATAAAATTATTTAAAATTATTTTTCTATATATAACTTTAAGAATATTTTTATTAAGTTAATAATTCATTGTTTTACTTTTATTAAGTTAGTTAAAATAGTAATTTTATATAATTAGTTATATAGTTATGTTATATATGTAATTATATATTTATTTTATATAGTTAACTATTTTACATAGTTATTTACTTTAGGTAGTTAGTAATTTATGTAGTTATAAACTTATTTTTTTATAAAACTTAATAATCTTTAAAAAGAATATTGAAAACAAAGAGAGTATTTTTTTATAATATTCGGTAATTTATACAGACTTTTCATAAGACTTTTAAGGTCGGTCTGTGCTCAGGTCAGGTATGGGTCCAGACAGGTCTTTAATTAGGACCGGTCCAAAGATTGGCCTCGACTAGGCTGGTCTTCAGGTCGGTTTTTTTCGTAATATAGCTGTCTATTGAGTATTTTTAATTTTTTGAAAGTCCGACCCGGTCTTAACCGGTCCAAATTTTGATTAAATTTTGACTAAACTAATTTTGATCCAGACATCGATGTTCAAAATTTTTGTGCATGTGGTCGTTGTCGTTTATGGATTGTTCAATCAAGCATAAGTGTCCCCGTATAATAAGCATCCACCGCATATGCCCCAGTCACCCTTTTGTATTTTTCATAAATTTTCGACCGTCCATTTTAAGTTATTGAATATATAATTTCCATATGAAATTATATATAATTTCTTACAAACTCTAATCTTTATAATTTTAAAAATGCATCAATGTTTGTTTGACTTTTAATTCAAAATTTAATTATTTCTATAAAAAGAAGTCAAATTGGACATTTATTTTGGACATAAGAAGTAATATTATTTTTGTTCCAAAATTAGAAATAATTATTTATTTGATATATTTCAAAATTAGATATAAGTTTCCACTTTAGTATAATAATATATTATAACATTTTTAATTTATCATTTTATATAAATAAAAAAATAAAAATTCGCATCATCTAAAACAAAGAAAATATGTATGGTGAGCTAATTCAAGATTGTAAGGACCTAATGCAACATTACGGGAAGGAAATTTCTGTGCGGATTTTTTCCGGCGAAGGAAGGAGCCCCGAGTCACGAGAGCCTGATTATATTGGCAACTCCTCCCGGTGGGCTGAAGAACACCTTCTTTTTATACAAATAAAATAAAATAAAATAATTGTTATTAATTATCTATATATAATAACTATTATCTCTAATTTTAAAATTAAAAAAATATAACTTAAGTATTTCATGAATGGAAAACGTTGAGAGTCAATAAGTTTATTGAGGAAATATTGACTCTTTTTCTCCAACAAGTACTATAAAAGCGGAAAATTGTGTTACTATGATCAAAGAAAGGAATGATAATTCTTTTTACAATTAAACCATAAAAGTCATAATAAAAATGGCTGAATTATAAATAAAATTCTATAAAATCCCACAGTTATTTTTTCAAAACATTTTTTTTTAATGTAAAGTTAGAATAAAATATTTATTGTTAAAATTATTATTTTTTAAAAATATTTTTAATTTTAAAACGGATGAAAAACTATCGTATTTAACGGCGGCGGCGGCGAGTCTTTTTGTGATTTTCTGTGTTTTTTGCTGTTCCTTATAATTGACTAAAAACAAAATTTGTTAGTTTTAAATGTCAAAGATTCGAAAGTATTAATTCATTGGCAACCACACAAGGCCTTCCACAAAATGTTGAGGGGGGAACACGTGAAAAAGATGAGGAAGAAAAAAATAAAATTTGATTAGCATAAAAATAATAATTCAATCACTTCGTCAGATTTTATTTTTTTTTAAATTGAAATTATTAATACTCAACTTACTTAAAGTCGATTTATAATTAATATTTTTTTGTTATAAAATTAAAAATAATTTTAAAATTTATTAAATTAAGTTTGTAAAACTTCAAAATCTAAATTATGATAATAATTTTATTAAATTTCTTAAAATTTCAAACTTTGTACATATTACATAGTGATACTTTATGAAGAAAAATGGCATGAGTATGAGTGCTTTAAATAGGGGTGTAAATGAGTCGAATTAAGTCGTGTATAAAAATGTTCAGATTTTATTCGTATAATTTATTGAGTTTAAAATTAAAATTATGTATGTCTCATTTAACTACAAATTCAATGATTATTATAAATAAAGTTCAAGTAATTTGATATTTTCAAGTGAATAAAATCGAATATCAATAGAAAAAATAATTTCATAAGATTTGAGTAATTAATCGAATATAAAAAAATATATTTATATTTTACTCTTTAATATTTTGAATCAGGTTTGAATCGAGTTTTTAGCCGAGAGATCTAAATCAATCATGAACTGTTTAGTTTTATTTACAGCTTTAAGAGATGTACCTCAAGTAAATTAATATTACAAGATATATCGTTTGAAACAATCATGCTCACACAATTGTGTAAACATTTGCTTTATCTCCTGTGACATCATATTTTATATATTTTTTATAACATTGATTTTAATATCAATCAAAATAAAATAAAATTATTTATAATTTAAATTAAAATTTTTTATAAATAACATTAAAATGCATAACACATAAATATTTCTATTTATAAAAAAAAACATTTTTTCAATCAATTAAGTCATAATTATTAAAATCAAATCGGACCTTGAATCGGTCGAGACATTAGTTTAATGATTTAGTGATTCATCTAGTTGAGTCGAATTATAATTATTATTAATTAAAAATAATATTTATCCTCCATAATCATACATTTTTTAAAAAAATATTAAATTAATATTTAAAATAATTCATAATTAAATCGATTTAATCTAACAATATGGTACGGTTTTCATAATTATGGTTTAAGTGGCTTAAAATAAATTACTAAAAACCAAGAGAGTAGTGAGATATACATCTCATATTTTAAAATAATTCCGTTAACTGCCTTAAAATAAATTGCTAACAAAAAAACTGAAATATGTATACAACATTCCCTTCAATCTCACTTCCCACCGTCTGTGTACATCTCCTTCACACTCTTGTACGCCATGTAATCCCCCATATCTCTCCCTTCAAAACCCTAATCTCTCAAACTTAATCCTCTCCTGTTAGGGTTTTCATCCCACAGATATACTACATGCGTACAATTACAGCACAATTACAACATATTCAACTATTGCGTTGTTGATTGGGGATGGTTAGAGATGGGTCGAGACGGGTACATCGTGCCGGCGGATCCGCAGGCTGTCGGTTTGAAGAAGCCTAAAGGCGCGGGTTGTCGGAGTTGGATTCTCATGGATTCTACGGGTCAGGACACCGTATTGGATGTTGATAAGTACGCGATCATGCATAGGGTTCAAATTCATGCTCGGGATCTTCGGATTCTTGACCCGCTTTTGTCTTACCCGTCTACCATTTTAGGGCGTGAAAAGGCCATTGTTATTAATTTGGAGGTATCAAAACTAAAATTAAGAGGCGTAATTTATAATTGTGTGTTTAATTGGTTTTTTGTTTGGCAACTTATATTTGTACTGATTTGGGTCTTGTTTGTTTGTATTTTTGGTGGGGCAGCATATCAAGGCTATTATTACTGCTGAAGAGGTAAGTAAGTAGTTTTCGTTATTATGTGTACATATTTATTATGTATATTTTTGGTATGTTTTAATGCGTCAATTGTGGTTCTAGTTGTGATTAATTGCAAATTCTAGTTCTGGGTAAGTGGGGATTTTTAGTTTTTGGATATGAGGTTCTTAAAATTATTTGTGACAGAAAGTGATGATTTGCCAAATTTAGAAAATATGGAATATTTGAGCTTTATGTGGGCTGCATCTAATTGGACTCATGGATTGCATATTTGAATTTAGAGGAAGAAAGTCAAGTTTCTGTTAGTCATTATTAGGGTTTAAGGCTTATGGGGGTTCATCAGGTCAAAAGTGTTTTTGACTTTCTGATTGGAGTATGAGGCTTAAGCTTTTCTATGATGCGGCGCAGAGGTGTTGTGCTCATTGCCTGCTTGTTTATAACTATGTTTCTAAAAGTTATAATAGTCTATGCTACTATCACTTTTATTGCTCTTTTAAGATCAACAATGGGGAGAACGTAAACGCTCTTTGAGTACTATATTCTCTAATTTGCTTTTGATTAGCAGAAACCGAAAGCTCTTCCCAGTTAGTAGCTTCATATAAATATATAGTTTCCATGTTGAACTAAATTCTATACGTGGACTTTACGGTTACAGGTAAAAGTACTGACATGTTCTGCATACTCTTCTGAGTTTATTTTAAAACTAGATAGTCACATCTCTCATGTAGCTTGTTCGGCTAACATTAATATTTGTGAACTGCGTAATAGAGCACGTAAAGATTCTAAGGACATTTTTCTGAGTTCTGTTTACTATGTGTGAACATCTTCTATATTTTAGCTCCTGAAATTAGTGATTGACAGATTTGTGACCGTATTTTACTTGGATGGGAGGTACTAGGTGGTCATAGCTGTTTCTGATTTCGATGAATGCAATCTAGATTTTTTACTTTACTGTGTGGTTTCAATGCAATGCTGATTTCTGCAACTGAGCAGGTCTTGCTTCGAGATCCATTGGACGATAACGTGATCCCTGTTGTCGAGGAACTACGAAGGCGATTGCCTTTAGGAAACACTATTCGAGAAGCTCATGCAGATGGAAAAGAGTTGGGAGGGCAACATGATGGTGAGACGGGTGAAGAAGATGGTAAGATCTTTTTATACATTAAGAAAATGGGAATAGTAAATTTGAGAAAGAAACATGTTTGTGGTGTTCTTGCAAATACTTTCCCCGCCAAGATCATTTCCCATTTCCTCTTATCTAGGTTTCAAAATTATTACTTGTATTCATTATGGTGACTATGTGTCATGTCCTAATTTATTTTCTGAATAATGCGACACAGAATCTCCATTTGAATTCCGGGCCCTGGAAGTTGCTTTAGAAGCCATTTGCAGTTTTCTTGCTGCTCGCACAACTGAATTGGAGACTGCTGCATATCCAGCCTTGGATGAGCTTACCTCTAAGGTGCCAATTTTGTATGTTCTTCATTGTAACATTTCATATCTTCATGTCTTAAAGATGATGATGCATCTCTTCCTACCCTCTCTTTAGAAAGTTTAATTGAGGAATCACAAAATTTACACTATTTAAACAATATGATTTTATGGACCCTCATTATGTCATTACATTGTTTCCTCAATAAGTTGACATTTGCTACATAATCAATCATTGTATATATTCAACCAGCGCAATGATGAAGTATCAGTTTTGCTGCCCCATTTGGGATGGTATCATACTAAAAGAAAACTTTTCTTAACAACATCACTAACTACTAAAAGCTGTTTCTTAAGAAAAGCACATTAAACACTCTTTTTGTCGAACTAATATGTAATTCATTAAGTGCTACACTAGATCTTATTATTCTCCATTCCACAATCACTAGTATTCTGAATCATGCTAGGAGAAACTTAATTAATCAACAAAGACTATACATTATGTTTCTTGTAACCATTGCTGTTCTGAATACCCAATGGAACCAAACTCACAATTCAGTTGGTTACAATTTTTTTGGGGTGGGGTTTTTACTTTATGTTAGTTCTTGTTGTTAATGGGCATTGCGTTTATGCATTTTGGGGGAAAGGAGGAAGACCAGGGGTCTGGCTTTATCTAGTTTAGTGTATTGGTTCTGCAAATATAATTTTTCATTGTTATATATTCTCTCTTTCTCCTTTCCATGAACGCCTGCTGATGCTTGCAGATTAGTAGCCGCAACTTGGACCGAGTCCGTAAATTGAAGAGTGGAATGACAAGGTTGACTGCTCGGGTTCAAAAGGTATGGACTCTCTTTGTTGCAGTCTTCAAATACTTTTGTCAATAATGTGCAATATTTCTTATATGTTATTTTGCATACAATTTAACTATCATTACTTTTAGTTTTATGCTTGCAGACAAAAATAAAAAATAGAAAAGAAAAATTGGTATTTTTGACTGTATCTCTTGAACTTGATCTATGTAATGAAACAGACGTGGGCTGGTTTTGCCCTTGTTTATTGTTCTTTTTCTTTTTAATTTTTTTAGAGATCTTGTTTTGTGCATACTGATATGTTGTGTATCCTGACAAATATTAGTTTTTAAGGGGAGCATAATGCATTTCTTAGACATACATAGTGGATGCATCTATTTCTTTAACTGCATAGGCGGCTATAAAAAAATTAACAATTCTGTATGTAAAGGAATCCAAATGAAGCGTACATTTGGATTCATTTTCGGCCTACCCAAACTAATTAGGGATAACCACCTCTGCAAAATTAATGCATTACCATCTTATTTGGAAGAATATTTTATTAATAACCGCATCTTTTTATTTATTTATTTATGTATTTATTTATTTAGTTATTAAAGTTCTACTTACTGCCTTTTGGTTTTGAAAAAATGAGTTCCTTATCTTTGCATGAAAACATTATCATTAATCATTTCTGCGGGAAAAAAGGAGTCACAAGAGAGACATTAATTGGTATTATGGGTTATATAATATCTAGAATATCCTGTAAAAATTTTGAAAATGCAAATGGGAACTTGTGCATATTAATTATATACGCTGGACCTTTTCAAAACTTACTGCGTTCTTTGGTTGTCCCCAACATGATTCCTCTGATATTATGTGACATGAAACCGAAATCAACATTTTATACCCCTTGGAAAGTCCATACCTTTTCTTTGAAGATCTGTGAAACATAATTTTTAACTTGATTGGAGCACGAAATTGATATTATCTGGTCATACATGCTGTTGGTTCTTCTGAGCTCACAAAGTGCAGGTAATTGCAGGTGAGGGATGAGCTTGAACAACTATTAGATGATGACGATGATATGGCTGACCTTTATTTGTCTAGAAAGTTGGCTAGTGCATCACCTGTGAGTGGGTCTGGTGCCGCGAGTTGGTTTATTGCTTCTCCTACTATAGGCTCTAAAATATCAAGAGCTAGCAGGGCTAGTATGGCAACAGTTCGTGGAGATGAGAATGATGTTGAGGAGCTTGAGATGTTACTTGAGGTCAAAGTGCTAACCAGCTTCTTTCCCACCACCACGTACAAAACTAAATTCTTAAAAGTTGGTTATTTTTTATTATTGCAGGCCTACTTTATGCAGATTGATGGAACGTTAAACAAACTAACCACGGTATGTGATGTCGAATTTATGTACGAGTAATTGTTGGTTTACCATATTCTTCATAAATATCACTATATTTTCTATATATCTTATTCTTTTTCTGCTCTCCGCCCTTTCCCTTCACCTCCTAAGCATATGCATCTTTTATATATCTTTATGCTCCGACTTCTGGTTTTTATCATTGTTGACTTTATGACCAATAATATCCTTATAATTTATAATTTTCCAGCTGCGTGAGTACATTGATGATACTGAGGATTATATCAACATTCAGGTATAGACTGATGAGCTTAAGTCAATTGCTTTTATTCTGAACTACTATGAGTAGCGGGACCCTGCTATTTACGGGAGCCTTGTATTGAGTACGACCTTAAGGAATTGCTATGTAACAACTTGTGCATTTTCATTGCAGCTTGATAATCATCGAAATCAGCTCATTCAGGTTCTTTAAAAATGCTCTCTGTTCTCTGTGTGTGTGTGTGTGTGTGAGATTTATTTATTTTTTTCTAAATCATAAAAGTTGTTTTTTTACAATGACTGCAGCTAGAGCTCTTTCTAAGTGCGGGCACCGTCTGTTTATCAATCTATTCTTTGGTGGCTGCAATATTTGGAATGAACATCCCATATACTTGGAACGATAATCACGGCTACATGTTTAAATGGGTAAGCCTAAAACTTCGCATATACAAAAAATTTTACTTCTTTTGTAATAATATTGTTTGTTTGATTTTTCCTCAAATATCAAACAGGTGGTTATTGTCTCCGCAATTGCTACTGCGGTTCTTTTCGTGCTCATCATTTCCTATGCTCGCCTCAAAGGGCTTGTCGGATCTTGAATTATTCAATCTAGTGGGTCCCTTCAGAATGGAAAGGATGGAGTAGAAATATTGTGCTTAAGCCTTTACAAGAATGAAGACATTCCAGTTTCTAACGGCTAATTATATCACTTCGGTTACAGGGAAACAACACACGGAATGATATCTTATTCTTTGAAGCTTGTTCAAGGAAACATGAACTTGAGGGTGCTGATGGGATATCTATAATTAGAGATGAGATACTTTGACTTTATTTTCTATTTATGCATCAAATAGCGGAAAATCGGAAAACACTTTCCGGAAAAACCAAATTCGCCTATTAAACGGAGCCTCGAATTGAAGTGGTCTATAGAAGTTATGATATATTTTTTTAAAATTGAAATTGTTTTAATTAGTTCTGATATTTATTTATTTTTAGCATGGTTGATCTGTTTGGTGACTTTCCTCCCCCTTAGCAAGTTGACAATGTACCTGATGTATCAAGGCCACCTATGATTGGGCAGAGCTTATTTAAACCACAACGCTGTGTTTGTTTACAATTTTGCGGCTAGAACTATTTTCAATTTTTTTTTTCTTTTTGCATTTAAGCAATGTAGAAGTGCTTTGTAATGTTTAAATTATTTTCAAGGACTAGACTATGAGTCCGAAGCTGTAATATTTTTAATTAGATTTTTTTTTTTGATTTTTAAATTCATTAGTCGCTTTAAAAAATAATAAATAAATTTCTTTTAGTATTTAAATTTGTATATTTTTAATAATATTGAAATAATATTATTTTGGGCTTGTATGGTTAGATTTAGATATCATAACATAAATAATTAATGTCATTTTTTTAATAAGTGTTATATAATTCTTAAATTATTTTCAAGACTTATAACCACGGGGACTAATTTAGTCTTTATGGCTGCACGCTGGAAACTAATTTAAAGTTGCGGAATACTTGCATAGGACATGTTTGGTACGGATATTTTCAATTCAGCAAATTATAGTTTTTAGTTTAAATTTAATTCTAAATTTTTGTTTAAGTTGAATTCAAACTGCGAGTATAACTATATACACATTTATTATACACCTATTGTATATCAATTTAATAAAATATAATATAATAGGTAATATAATTAAAAGAAAAATAAATATTTATATTTTTTAAATTAAATATTTAAACTTTCAAATAATACACTTTATATTATTTTATATACAATTAGTGTACAATAAATGTGCACATAACTTTACTCAATTCCTAAACACCTCCACCAAACGAGCACATAGTGTGGTTATATCTAGAAAGAACAAAAAATAGTTGGATGTTATAAACAATCATAGCTTGACAGTTTTTTTGTTTTCTTTACGCTATATAACTAGTTCTAATTTAAGTGTGAATTACTTGAAACATTTTGAAAGTCAATTTATAAAGAAATTTGAATTTTAACATGAATTTATCTAATTTCAATGAATATAATTGTAATTTTTGATAAATTATTTAAAATATTTTACTCGTCCAAGTATTAATTGTTGTCAACCTCTAATAAATTCAAGCATAGACTTATTTTAGTTTTGGATCATTTGCTTCACATTCGGACATAATTTTGTAGAAAACATGATTGTGCTTCAGATCCAGATCAAGCGTCAATCCATTCTTTTAGAAGCATCACTTGGTTTACTTTTAAGCATATATATATATATATATATATATATATATATATATATATATATATTAGTGTGATATTTGGTAAGAATATGTTAAATCAATAATTACATATACATAAACTCAACATTAGATACTATATATAAATCTGCATAAAGTGGGATTGCAAGCATTAAAACCAATTGTTAAGAATTTAGTTTCGTACGTGATGGTGGGAAAGGATTAGGTTATTACTTTTATGACCTAAAGTAACGTCTCAGGCTCGTCAACATCTTGGACATATATATTCCCGTACTTGTCCTGCTGGCTCTTAATATTTTAGACAAAATTGTCTACATTAACATAGTTTAATAATTTTGAATTTATTAAATATATATAATATTTTAAATTGTATTCTATTTTGAGTCTATTGAGTTAAGTATATCAAATATTTAACGATTTTTTTATTGGGTGTTGCAATATGAAACAAAAAATATAATTAAGAGATCTGATTTGAGACAACTAAAAATATAAAGTGCAGTTTAAAACATTGTGTATACTTAATAGACACAAAATGAATTTTACTCATCAAATTCTAAGACTAAGCTTACAACTTTTTATGTTCCTTTTTTTGTTTGTAAGCATAAAAACTATGGACAATGTAAGCTATATTATTTATATGTAAGGTAAGATATACTTACTCTCTCTCATAAAAATTGTAATATTTAATTTTTGTGACGCCCCCAAATTTTCACCTCTGAATTCTCGTAGAAATCTGGTCGTCAGATATTATCTCAACACATTGAGTAGTCGTTATTTGGCAACTCGTCCTATTATAACTTACAAGGATTGCTCATACGAATGAATTTACACAACAAAAACGTAAACTTAATTAAGAGTTAAAGTCTTACACATAACAGAGGTCGCGTAACGTTCGAATTACAACAATCAAGTTAGAACAAATCCGGGAACATCTAATAATACTCTACTTTGCCCTTACCCTTCGAAAATTCAACAAATCCGGGAACATCTAATAATACTCTACTTTGCCCTTACCCTTCGAAGATTCGCTTCGCTCGACCAGTTTTGAAAAATTTATAAAAACACAGCAAGAGTGAGCGAAAGATGCTCAGCAAGAAATTATTCCATTTTCAGTAAAATGATCCTTCCAGTCAAACTAGTAAAACGGTAAAATTTTGAATCATTAAAACAGTAATTTTTGAATTCACGAGTTAATATGAATCCCACCAAAGTATGCATGATATACGAGTGAATGTCCTATCATGCCAGTCAACATGCAATATTTTGAATAATTGAACATTAATTGACATTTATGCCCGACACTAAGTCAACACAAAGTCATTTCAACACAAAGTCATTTTATCACCCTCGACATATAGTCAAGTTTAACGATTTGTGTCGTATACGTCACAGCTACAAGAATTAACCATGTAGGGTCCCGGTACACCGGTCCTTAAATTTATTTTCAATATTCGAATTCCAATAATCATGAGTCATATGAAACCAATAAACGTTTCAACAATAGGGCATGTTTATACATGGTAGATATGCATAATCATTCAAGAATTTAATATGAACAACAGTGATATACAAGTAATTCAATTTGTACATTCATGGCAAATACGTATGCTAGAATTTAAATCATACATATTAACAACTGAAATAAATTGCATGCATAAGTGAAACAATAATTTATACATAGAGGCGGAGAGTAATAACTTGCCTTAAATAATGCTTCCTACGCTTTCCAATTAACGTGTTTTGCGATCGCCGGCTTTCTCTCTTCACTCACGTGCGTTTCTATAATAATAATGACCTAATATTAGTATCGTCGTTTTCAAAATATCTCGCTCACTCTCAGAATAAAATTAAGTATCTTGGGGTCCCTAATTAAAATTGACATGAACGCACACAAAATTTTCAAAGGACAAAATTATCATTATTTGACAACTTGTCGTTTGACTTATTCTGTCCAATTTATTCCTCGTATTTATCCCGGGGTATTCTTAACCCTAAAATATATCATCGGATCCTTGTTCGGATGAAAATAAAATAATATTTGTATATAAAATATACGATGTTTAAAAATAATAATTATGATGTGTAGACACATCGTAATAATATTTAATTCATAAAAAGAAATTCAAAATAATATTCCTTAACTATTCTAGTTTATCATTTAAACAAAAATATAATATAATTTAATATAATATAATATTTTCAAATTTTTAGGAAATTAAGTTCCCAAAAATAAATTTAACATATTTTTATACAAATTTCTCACTCAGTAGCACTGTTGTAATTAAGGTCTAGTGGCAATTTTGAAATTTGTGCCATAATAGAATTTATGTAAATAATGCAGCAGGCGTATATATTTGTAATTAGTGCATCAGAGGTATTTTTGTAATTAGTGCAGCAGGGGTATTTTTGTAAATATGCTATAGTGGCATTTTGACAAATAGTGCAGTGGCATTTTAGTAATTAGTACAGTGGCATTTTGGTAAATAGTGTAGTGGTATTTTAGTAAATATGCCCTAAGGACAATTTAGTAATTTTACTATAGAGGGGTATTTTGATAAAATGTGCAGAAGTGTATTTTGGTAAAATATGTTATTATTAATATTTCATTTTATTATTATTATTATTATTATTATTATTATTATTATTATTATTATTATTATTA